>RJWM01006158.1:0-86453 GCA_004363535.1 Dasyprocta punctata | reverse complement strand
AAAAGAAAAGACAAACTGTGATGGGAGAAAGAGGAAAGGAAGAAAGGGAAAGAATATTCATATGCAAGATAGTTAAGATAGTTATACAACTAGTTTCTTTCAGCTCATTGAAAAAAAAGGTTTGTGCTAATATTGTTTGGACAAGATATCAGGCCTATATCTTGTGCATAGTACTTATTCAACTACTATGAAGATGACAGTATGCAATGTATTAATTATTGGAACCCCCCCTACTAACCTGTTTTGAAACTATTTTGTTGTTATTTTTATTTTCTCTTAAAAAAATGGTTAGGCGGGTAACTTTTTTTGTCTTTTTGAGACAGGGTCTCACTATGCAGTTCAGGCTGGCCTTGAGCTCACTTTGCAGCCCAGGCTGGTCTCGAACTTGCAACGATGCTCCTTCGGCGGGTAACTTCTGGGATGGCAGGACACACTAAGCGTCAGGAAGTCAGGCTGTGTGTCCCGGCCCTCCTTACTGCGCCTGTGCCGATTTGCTACAGGGAAGCCCTGGCGGCCACAGAGGCCCAGGCACGGGGCCCTGTCCATAAAGCTCTTCCTTGAGGCCGGTGCTGGGCTAGACGTTCTTCAGGATGCAGGACGGAGGAAACTGTGTTGGTATCCGGCATGTGCTATTTGATTTTCACAAAAGTGAACGAAGAAGCATCAATGAAAAGACATGAGAATTTTATTTTCCAGGCTGGCCTCAGCAGTCCAAACTTGTATTTGCCTTTCAGGGGGTGCTGAGCCTGATCCGGGCTAATGAGCATCCAGATGGAAAACCACGTTTGCTGTCAGGCGTTGCTAGCTGTGATTTCCTAGGAGAAGCTGGTGTTCTAATGCAGGCCCCATGCTGATTCCTGACGGTCCTGTCTGCTGGGCTCACATGGTCTCTCCAGAATCACGCCTGCTCTCCTCTCCAGTGAGGGTCTAGAAACCACGGCAGTGCCTGGAATTACTCATGCCCGGGCCCTGGTCCTGCCTGTCTCCTGGGGCCTCTGGAAGGCCTTCCCTCCAGCACCTCCTGTGGCCAACTTCCGGGCTCTGCCTGCAGCCTTCCTGGTCATGCTGAGCTTCGAGACCATGTCCATGGCTTCCTCCAGCAATGCTGTCCTCAAATCTTTGCTGTCCTCGCCAGCTGTGGCCTCTGCCCCCAGGTTGACCAAGCCATCTGTGGCAGCCTGGCTGGCTCCGCCTTGAGGCCTATGACACTCTTCCTGGTGTGAGCCTCTTCCCACATCCAGTCAAACACCCTGGCTGAGCGGCCCACCATGGGCCCTGGTCCCCAGAGGCTGCTCCATTGCATCCCGTGATGGGTGTGTGTATTTGTGGCTGTATCACCAGGGAATCTCTGTATTTATATGTAATTTCCCCTTTGGCTTATTCTAAATACCTGACCATGAGTTCCTGAAGGGCACAAACTGCGTCTTATCCCTGGGTATGGATTGGATGTCTCTGCAATAAATTTACAATGGAATTTGTCTGTCTGTGGTGCCTCCACAGGAGAAGCCAGGGAGCTTAGGCAGGTTCTAAGTTGCCCCCCTTTCTCAGAACCTGGAAATATGATCACAGACCCCAGCTGGGCTCTGTGGGCTCATACAAGGGGGCTCTGAACATGTGTGCTAAATGATGAGTGCGCAGAAATCCTGATGATTCACAAACACAACCAACACACAGCAAAACCGCCAGTGACAAAGTGCAGGTCCACAGAGCACCTGCCACGAGAGACAGCTGGGAGGGCGTCACGCTGCACAGCGCTGCCTCCATGCGGTCCTGGCCTCCTCAGCCGGGTCTCACCCTCGCTGCTGGAGAAGAGGAACCATAGGGCGCCCTGGGACCAGGACCTCAGAGACACAGCGACACTCCAGGAAACCTACGGCGGCCAGTGTCTGGGCTGCTTCCTCCCACCACGGGGCCTCTGGCTGGCTCGGGGTGCAGGACAGGAGCAGCAGGGACAGAAAGGGACAAGTGGTTTCTCATGGGAAAGTCAGGGAGCACTCGTTACCTGCACGATCCCGTTTCGGTGTATCAGTTATCGGGGTGTGTGTATGTGTGTGTGTGGTTGAAGTCACCTTTGAACACTCTTGTTTTAGAAGTTTTATCACAGTTGTGCTTCACTGAATTTCCTACAGTGAACTTAAATTGGCTGTGTCATTATGAAAAGAAAATAAAAGATTACTGCCACAACTGTATTTTGTAGAGTATTTTAAAAAAATGCAAACTGTAAAGTGTAAACTTTTTTTTTTTTGTCTTTTGAGACAGAGTTCCACTATGCAGTTCAGGCTGGCCTTGAGCTCGCTTTGTAGCTCTCAGGCTGGCCTCGAACTTGCAGTGATCCTCCTGCCTCAGCCTCCTGAGTGCTGGGATGATAGGCATGCACCACCACGCCCAGCTGAAGTGCAAACTTTATAACCTTGCCTAGCGGTTGAAATAGAAATGGTAGAACTAGGTCGCTGCAGGAGCAAGCACCAAATACACTTAGCTGATTTGGAGAAGTAATGTGAAGACTTCTACCCTGGGTGTGATGATGGGATATAATATCCAGATGTTCCGCATCACCGGAGCAACCCAGTTTAACTTCCTGTGTGGTGACAAGAAAAATGCATGAGAACAAACGTGCATGTGTACGAGTGTGCGCACGAATGTGTGCATGTATAAATGTGTGCGTGAATGAGTTTGTTAGTGTGCTGGTGTGGGCATGAATGTATGCAAGTGTGGCCCACCGTGTGTGCATGCATATGTGCATATGTGTGTATGAGAGTCTGTGGGTGTGTGTGGTGGTGAACGCACAAATGTGTGCTGGGGTGTGTGCATGAGAGTGCACTGGTGTGCATACATCTAGGCATGTGAGTGTGTGCAGGAGCATGTTTGTATTTGTGTCTGCTGTTGTATATGTGGACGACTGTGTGTACAATTATTGTGTTCATGTGTGCACATGCATGTGCATTTGTAAATGTGTGTGCCCTGATTTGTGTGCATGCATATGTGTGTGCTGGTGTGTATGTGTGCATGCAAGAGTCTGTGTATGTGTCTACAGCCATATTTGACATAGACTCTAATTCTTGATAGAGAGACACAGGTAATTGGTGAAGGCAGCACAGTATATGGGAAACATAGTTGCGGGTACTACTTACTGTACTACTTACTGTCTGTGCATTTGCATGTTTAGAGGACAGCAGCCATCTCCCCATGCCTCAGTTTCCCTGGGCCTCTCCAGCACCTCATCTCACACTGGTGACACCCAAGCTCCAGATGCAGGAGGCATTCGTTGCTGGCCAGAGTCTCTGTGGCAGGAGGAGGGCTAGGGGCAGGGCTACAACCACCGGGCACCCCTCACCCAGACACGCCCCTTGCCCAGGGGGCCGCACTCCCAGGGACCCAGTCAGCACACGAAAGCATGACTTTCTAACCCAAGTGAGGGTGCGGGTGCAATATTTGAAGTGAGGATAGAGGTCGGGGGAGTCTCATGATGACAAAGAGGCTTTGTCTACGCAGCCATCGTGCTGAACTTCCCCTTAGGAAATCCAGCTATCAGTGGAAACGAGACCTCAGTCAGGGCAGCTGTACTTCCCAAAGTTCTGTGGATTTACTGTTGTAAATAGAGAGGGCCAAAGATTATAGAAATGAGGCTTATTTCTGGAGAGGCCCCCCTGTGTATAAACCCCTGCTCCCTGGACAGTGTCACTGTGGGGTGAGCAGTGTCTGTTAGGTCCTGGCTGATCGTCCCCTGGCATATGTGTCAGATTTGCAGCTGAGTGCGTAAGCCTGGGGACAGTCTAGCAATAAGTGGTTTTATATTTTGACCCAAGTTCAAAGTTCTAATTTTTTGATTTCTAGTTTATTTGAAAAATAAATGTAATTGGGTTAAAAAAAAAAGCTTTATGTTATACATGGCTAAAATTCCTGTGTGCCTAAGCTAAAAATACTCAGGATACATGCCTGGGGGCTTCAGAACCCATGAGAAAACATTGTAAAGGCCAGAAGTAGGGTCTTTCGTGTCCATGATGATTAAATCAAAGGTCGGGCATGAAGAAGCAAAGACAAGTCAGTGACCTGAGACTGCGCTTGCTGAGGGGTGAATATTAGCAAAGGTCCTGGGGTACCCTGAGACACAGGCACAAATAAGAAGAAGGCATCTAAATCTGGCCAATCAGAGCCTAGATGGAAGCCTATCTGGGCCCCCTTCTAAGGGCTGACTGTCTCTGATTCAGATCGGAATATGCTGGATTAAACCGACTCCCGAGCACCACCGGTGTCTGGGACTCTGGCTGCCCCAGGAGGCGGGCCAAGGAGCTCCTGGCGGAGACCCAGGCTCTGCAGAGACCGGCCCTGCAGGGCAGTGGCTCCTGATTTTGTCCACCTCAATTCCTTCATGGAATCTTAGAAAAGGACATTTTAAGAGGAGCCATTTCCCTTTGGAATCGGAGCTCACATTCAGCATAGTTTTCACCAGAAATCCGGTTTCATTTGCATAGTTTTGCTCTTTCTTGCTCGGTATTTGGCCCGTGGCCTCAGTGTGGACTCCTCATCTCCCCCTGGTGAGGTTGGCCAGTGACACTCGCGCCCAGCCATCCCAGGCTCCACCCACCAGCACCCAGGGCTCTGATTTGATTTCCCTCAAGCCCTACCACCCTCCACGGCAGCTCTCTCCCTCCAAGCCACCGACTGTGTGTCAGCATTGGGGGGACCATGGTTCAGGAGAAGCAGAGGTCCAGATGTGGAATAAAACTCATGTATACATTACATTTTAATACGTTTTCAAGTTTACATATTGTACACGATTAGACACAAAAATTACCGATTTCTTTTTAAGCCAATTGTCACTCTGGATTATAATCAAGCAAAGTGTTAGCTCAGGAAGTCAAAGAGGATCCAAGACCTAGGGTTTATCTGGCAAAATTCATCTTGTCCCTGGTCAAGAATGTTGTAGTAATGGCCAAACAGAAAACTTCAGTGTTGGATGTGAGAAGAGGAAAATGTCCAAAAAATTCTTTGTCTTAGCTGACCCGTAATAGAGAAAAATTTTGAGGTAACTGGAATCCCCTTCCTCATCTGTCTTTATGAGTAATTAGCAGGTATTGCTTTGTGCAGTGAACGGAGACACCCCACTTTGTCACTTAGGTAAAAGGGCGCTGTAGAAGGTGACCAAAGCTTTTAAAGGAGCAAGTGAAGAATGACACATCGGAAAGGGCCCAGGCATGAACGGCTCCAAAAGGAAGTGTTGCAGATCCTAAAGAGGCTGGTCCACCCACTTGGCCTGGGAAAACCACCCAACAGCCCTTTCTGAATCAGCCAGCAAAGTGATAAATGCAGGTCCACAATTAAAATGTTAAAGGAAAAAATCGGTACAGTCCATGGTTTCCTCGGGTTAGAAAGACACAGCCATCAAGTGCAAACTGGTCATTTAAATAGTAGTCTCTTTAGGGAAGAGAGTTAATGGGAATCCTTGGTTTTAAAGATCCATGAATAGAAATAAATAGATCATTGAGGGAAATTTGTCAAGTTTGGATTTCCCAGCCAGGGTCAAGCAGAACAGAACTTTTTTTACAAAGACAAGTTTAGAAATGCGCATGTCTCTGAGCTCGATCAATGGCAGGCAAAGGCCACTTGGCCTCTGGATGACGCTGTCCACCTCCAGGAGGAGGCAGGAAGGAGGGTGCTGGTGAGCCTCACATTTCCCGGGAGGACACGAGAGAGAAACACCTCTCTCTGAAGATGACCATGGTAAGGACCATCACCCCATCTCCCAAGACGAGACGAGATAAGAAAGTGCAGAAACCAGAGAATTAGCAGGTCTGCTTGGGATTTCAGACCAACAACATAAACTTCCGAGCGCAATGCTAAAGGATGCACGCAATGAAAAAGGAACAGTAAGAAAAAAAAGTGCTCTGGTCATGGGACTCTTGAGACACTAAGCAGTAGAAGCAAAGCTAGATGCATGCCGCACAAGGGTTATTTTCTTATGTGCAGCTGGCCTGTTGAAACTGGAGACACGCCAAGCTTTTGCAAAGTATTCCTCATCAAGAAATTCAAAGGAATGCTGCCATATTCAGATGTGTTGGACACATTCCAAGTGCAGTTAGTCACGTTTGGACCAGGAGGGAAATGTGGATTGAAGCCATGATTAAAAGGTGCCTGAGGAGAGTGTGCGGAATTGTTCTAGCTGCTAAAGCTGTCCATTCTGAGAGTCTAAAGATATGTGTCCATCAGGCAGCGCTTTGGACGATGCTGCTACACACTGAAGAAAGAGCAAGCCCTCCAGCTGTTTACCATCCAGGAGGAGAGAGCCCGGAGGCTGGTGACGGAGGGACTAGTTCAGGAAGTCACTGAACATGAACAGGTGGTCTATGGCACTAGGGCCCTGGACAGGGATCCTGCAAAAGATGACATGGCGTGAAACAAAATCCTAGTGCAGAGGTACCCTCGGTCTACGGTCACGGAGGGTTGGGAGAGGAATCAAAATGGATTGGAAAACATCTTTTTCCTTGCGTGGATACTAAAGCCCTTTCCAAACAAGTTGAAAACTCAGCAATGTGATATCATGATAGGCTATGTCAGACAAAGAGACAATTATCTGGGGGAACTCCTGGTTCTCAGGAAGCTGTGACATTGTCAAATCTTGCCCTCATTCCTTACAAACATTTGAGTATCTCTGCTCTAGCTAGAGTGATGGTGGCATTAGTATACTGCTCATAACCTGTACCAAACTACTTCCCAAACTTGTGTAGGCCTTGGATAGGACACAGAGACATGTGGAGGAGGAAGACTTGGGCCGAGGGTGTGGATGGTGGTGTTTTCACCATTTTGATAGATTTGTACTTAAAAGTTACAGGCACAGAAGAGAGAAGGTAAAAGTACTAGAAAGATGTGGGTGTATGTGTGTGTGTGTGTACAGCTGGATACCACCGTGTACGTAAAGAGTTATTCTCCTAAGTGCTCTTAAGTATCCGTATTTTAAGCAATTATACTAATTTCTGACTTAAAAGCTTAGTTTGGATCTTTTAAATTGCAATCACTGGCTAAGAGTTTGGGTCACTCTGTACTTTTGCTGGAAGGTGCATATACATCTGACGAGAACACCCCTGTGCCTCAGAAAGTTCCAGGCAGAAAGGAGGTCATAGGAGAGGACTGGAGATCCATGGGAGGGGAGAAGGCAGACTGTGCTGTCTGGAAATGGAAGGCCTTGGTCCTTTGAACTACAATAGGGCACTGACATCATAGGTGATTCTTTCAAAGACTTTTCAAATGACGCATCATTTCTTATTGTAAACTAACAAATGCGTAGATTTTCAAAAAGAGAATGATTGTCATGAATGCTTACTTGAGTTCTTGTGAGCTGGTGGCCAACATACTTCGAATGCTTTTATCAGCCAGTGGGCAGCCAGACAGACTGTAAGACAGGCCAGGAGAGGCAGGTAAGTGACCCTCAAGGTAGCAGAGCCACGCGGACGAACACAACATACAACCGAAGTTAAATTAAAAGCAGTCAATGCAGAAAAGCGATGGTGTCAGTGCTGTATATTGAATTTTTTCCTTACAATGAACTCTCTGTTCAAATATGAATTCAGGAAAACAACTGTTAATACACTTTTTTTTTTTTAAAAAGATAAACTATTTGTGCTCTTTCGTTTAAATGTCTGAGAAGAATCGTGCAAATTTAGGAAACTCGAGGTTAAAAGACATTATACAACACGTCGGTCGGCATGCTTTGGAAGGTCAGCACAGAGCAGTTAGAGGGTTGACACAGAATTCAACATTTTTACTTGGACGGCCTTGTTGAGGTAAGCTGAAAACAATAAATTGAAAAGACAGAATCCACCATGGAAAAAAAAAATAAAGTCACACCTTCTGTGCGAGGCGTAATTACCAGTCACATGACCACTCCCATCACACCCTGGAGTTGGACATCTGCTACCAAACAAAAACAAAAACAACAACAACAAAACGGCCGAAATAGTAAGTATGGTTTAAAAAAAAAAAAACTTTTAAAAAATGTTTCATTGTTTCCAGTTTAGCTGCAATGTCTGTAAGAGGGCCGGGCCCCGGAGGCGAAGCTGCCAGCACACAGGTGGCATGGAACGGCGCCTCCGTGCGACCCAGCACCACCGCGAACAAGCAGGTGGCCCCGGTCTCTCGCTCTACTCTAACGGCAGCCGGAGGAGACGGGTGCGGGCCGCGAAGGCGCATGCTCAACCGGCAGGGCGCGACACAGCGATCGGGCTCACGGGCAGCCAAGGAGAGGGAGGGCGGAGGAGGCTGGTGGTGGCGGCTCCCCTGATGCTTACGTTATTAAATCCTTTTTGCTGTCCTTGCACTGGGGGTACTTGGGTTTGGGGCTCGGGATGGTCACCTCCCCGGGGTACCTTCTCTCTTCCAGAGCCTCCTGGAAGGGGTCCAAGTCTTCTGGCTGCAGAGAAAGCACAGCTTCAGAACCATACAGGGCGCCACACGCGCCTCTCACACCGTGCTCTGAGAACCCCCGCCTCTCTGTCCTGGACGGGCTTCTGCTGGTAAGGAGCACTGGTCTGTCCGTCAGTTGCCCTCCAGGGCTGAGGGCCAGCAGCAACAGGCCCGAGGTGACAGTCTGGTCACCAGAGACCTCTCCTGAGACCTGGGTTTAACATTGCTCTGGACAGACCAGCACCTCCCCCAAATCTATTTCAGAATAGAGATCTTACCCATTGCTGGTAAATATTTTACATACATGTACTTTAAGTCTCAAAGCAATGCAAGAGCAACTATGTTCAAGTCGTCATTTTAAATTATTCTTAGGCGGTGCCTTTGTGACAGAGCAGGGAACAGATCCTGCTCCGGGTCACGTCTACTTGTGGTAACCTGGATATTCCTATGGGCGGCAGTGACCAGCACGTGTGCTGTCAAAGTCTTGTACTTGGTAAAGCTTTGACTTCTCAATCTGTCACAAGAACACTTCTGTCTCTGGACTTGAATTAAAATAAATTTGGGAATTCACTATTATGCTCTTGTTAGGCAGTAATGATTTTAACACTGCAGGAGACAAAAAAATACTTAGAAATTTAGCTAGTCACTTAGATTTTATCTATTTTTAATACAATGCCTAGCTATTTAAATCCGTTTGAAGAACGAAGATAACAGGCCCGTAGGTGCTCAGGTGCTGTGCCCTGCCACTTCCTTCACAGAGCTGGGGGTTCTTTCCCTACGTTTGGTTTCTGTAGCCACTGTTGCTTTGACGGTCGTCTCCTAACTCCCCTCAAAATTTCCCACTTTCTAGTGAACATAAAAAGATGTCATAATTTTTGGATTTGAATACCGAAGAAGTCACTCCAGGAAAGAAAAAGGAATTCTCCATTTCTAAGTTTTAGCCTAAGGAGAAGTATATCTCTCGAATTTGGAAATTTGAACTCTTAACACTTGAGTCTTCTTTATTTTCTCCGTTGGTACCGGGGATTGAACTCACAACCTCACACCTGCCAAGCAGGCACTTAAGCAGCTGAGCCAAACCCCTAGCCCTATTTTTTTTAAGGCAGGGTCGCACTATGTAGCTCAGGCTGGCCTTGCTCACATTGTAGGCCAAGCCAGCCTCGAACTCATAACACTTCACCTACCTCAGCCTCCCGAGTGCTGGGATTAAAGGCGTGCGCCACCACGCCCGGCTCTGTGTCTTGTTTTTCTGAATCTTTTATTTCTTGGAGAGGAGAGCTGCCTTTAGTTTCAAAGAGCACAGAGGTAATCATCTAAGTATTTGCTACTCTCATTATAATTTGCTACCTGCAAAGAAAACACTGTTTCATTTGAAAAGGAACAGATTTGCTGTTTACCTGTTTTCCTAGTGAAATCATTTGTAACAAAACATAGGGGTTGGAAAATAAAATTTAAAAGAGTTAATAGGTTGTATCATTCAAATCAATGTCTATCACACATCTCTTCTGGGTCAACAAAAAGTGGGATTTTTTTTCCCCCAAATCCTAATTAGCTAAAGGTCATATTTAAAGAGGAAATGCATAAGGTTGATCAGAGGTGTGATGGAAGTTTAAATTAAAAAGGTTGTTACCATAAAGACACAGCGTAGTTAATTCTCTTTAAAACCTTCCCCCTCACTTTGAATCTACTCATTCCTTTGTCCTGGCCACTTTCTGCAGCAGCTCTGGAGTCCTCTTTCCCGAGGGTCTTTGGCAGGTGCGATCACAAACACACTGCATGCTACTGCTCAGTGCCGTCTAGACAGGCAGCTCATAAAGACACAATGCTGTGTCCTCATCCATCTTAGTCTCCGGATCTGGCCTTGTGACTTCTGGCTCTTCCTCAAAGTCACAATGACCAGGAAAGGGAGATGTTTCAAATTCATTCAGGACATTGAGGCAGCCAGGAGAATGCAACAAAAGACCCCTAGGAAAGAGAACTCCAGAGTTGCTGCAGAAAGTGGTAAGGTGGGGGGGGGGGTCATAGCAACATGCCTTTTACTATAATACATTTTTATTTATTTATTTTATTTATTTGTTTTATTTTTTTTTGCAGCACTGAGGATTGAACTCACAACCTCGCGCCTGGCAGACAGGCACTTAAGTCACTGAGCCAAACTCCCGGCCCTGGTTTTTTGAGGCAGGGTCGCACTGTGTAGCTCAGGCCAGCCTTGCGCTCGTGTTGTAGCCCAAGCCGGCCTCGAACTCACAACGCTCTCCTACCTCAGCCTCCCGAGTGCTGGGATTAAAGGCGTGCACCACCACACCCAGTTTATAATATATTTTTAAATGTAAACAATCACCCTAGTTTTTTATCTCATCTTGTATTATCCCCTAAGGGGTAGGTAGATGCCTTCTTTTACTTTTGTTTTGTTTTGTTTTTGGAGACAGGGTCTCACTAAATTGCCTAGGCTGGTTTTAAGCTTGAGACCCTCCTGCCTCAGCCTCTCTAGTTGCTGGGATGACCGTCACATGTGCCACCGCCTCCAGCAAACTGTATTTCCAGGCTTCCTCTTATTGCCTCGCAGTGAGTGCAGAGGAGTGTCAGGGAAAGATGTACCGTGATCTCTTTGGGGTCGTCCTCATCTACCCGCCGGGGCTTCATCTTGGTGTAGTCCACCGGCAGGTCCCAGCAGTCCCCCTCACTCAACTGGAAGCACCTGGTGCTCATCACCGCCTGTTGTTGGGGGGACATGGGCTCCAGGGGCGTCAGGACGGGGCAGCAGCTGTCCCGCGGCCTCTGCTTGTTCATGCTGAGGTCCAGGGTGCCATTCTCATCCACCTCCATGTCGGGGTTCTGTGGGCAGAAGGGCGGGTCATGGGCTTGGCCTGATCTGGCCGGGGCGTTCTGTAATTCACTCAGTGGATTCCCGCTGTGATCAGCCAGGGTCCCTCCCTCTGTGTCCCTGACATGACCCTTGGGGGAACCCACATATCAGGGGCATATGCTGCCCCAGGCTTCCTGGCTGAGGAACACTTGCCTCCGTCCACCCACTCCTCCATCATCTTCTATTTTCTCTCCCTTTCTTTCCCCTTTGCCCTCCTAGTACTTCTCTGTTTTTAGAAACGAACTTGGCCAGAAGAAATTCAAAAGAAATGCTATTTTTTTCCCCCTGGCAGGATAGGGATTGAACCCAGAGCTTTTGAGCTGAGCTACATCCTCAGCTTCTAAAATTTTTTTTTATTTTGAGACTGGTGTCTCAGGAAGTCACTAAGTTGCCCAGGCTGGGTTAGAGCTTTCCATTCCCCTGCCTCAGCCTCCCAGAGTGCTGGAATGACAGGTGTGCACCACCATGCTGAGTTTTGATTTCATTCTAGTTCAGATACCTACGAGATAAAAAATGTGTGTGTGTGTGCATGTGTGTGTATACTTGTGTGTGTATATGTGTGTATACCTACACGTGTCAGTTTAAAATTTTCCTTTAGATTTACTGATGGTGCTATTTGGAGAAATGAAAAGAAGGAAGACCTGGAGCAGGGGATGGAAGTAGAATTTTCTTTCTAATCCTGCGATGAGAAGAGGTAGGAATTCTGGTCCAAAGGCCTTGTGGTCTGACTCCCTGTTGCTGGTCTGGGTCCACACCACTCTTAGACCCGGAAGTGCAGGGTGAGGCACTTTGGTTTTTGAATATAAAGAGGCTCAGGGTTCTGCAGAGTTTGCCTTGCCGGAGGAGACACATGGGGACACAGGAACACAGAGAGGAAGAAAACTACCAATGTCCCCACTCGTCTTCTGTCTCGCCCCCAAGCAGTTACACCTTCCTGTGCACGAATACGATCTCAGAGCTTGGGCGACACTACTGTGTCCCCATGTCACACAGCACTTTCCTCCAGTGTCGCTGCCTTCAGGAGGGGTGGCAGACTAGAATCCCAGCCTGGGGCTGCTTCTGAGAAACCTTTTCCAGTAGTGCTTGGCCTGAGCTCTCCTGAGCACACACCAGGGCCCCCACGCAGGCCCCATGATGTTGGGGTTATTACTTTGGTTTAATTTCAAGAAAGAAAGGAAAAAAAAATTTTTTTTTGTGGCACCGGGGATTGAACTCACAATCTCGCACCTGCCAGGGCAGGCGCTTAAGCCACTGAGCCAAACTCGCAGCCCTGGCTTTTTGAAGCAGGGTCGCACTATGTAGCTCAGACCAGCCTTGCGCTCGTGTTGTAGCCCAAGCCAGCCTCGAACTCACAACACTCCTCCTACCTCAGCCTCCCGAGTGCTGGGATTAAAGGTGTGCGCCACCACACCTGGCTAAGAAAGGAAAATTTCGACAGGGCTTCTTTCTTCCTGCCAGGGAAGAATTTTTCCATGCAAACCCTGACCACCAAGGACATTGCCTGCTCCCGATGTTTCAAAACTATCTAGGGATCCGAATATCCAAAGAAAAGAAAGCGTTTGCGAAAACATGAGATCACTGACCTTTCTGCGCCAGCACAAACGACACAGATTTGTAACACTACGGTCAGGGCTGTGTGTTCATGGTGCAGGGCCCGCAGCTCTTGAGAGCTGAGGGAGGCGCTCTGCTCAGCTGAGAGCCTTGGGCAGGTGCGGCCTCTGCGCAGAGCACGGCTGGGCTTGGGGAGCTTGGCTCGTGTTGGCCACCTAGTGGCCCTGGCTAGGCAGTGGTCTCGCTTTTCTGCTCCTCTTAGTCTTAGCCACTTCCTGTCCTGCTCTAGCACAGACAAGGTGCTGATGGATAAGAAAACCACAGAAAAGCCCTGCACCCCGTGTCTGTGGCCGTGAGGCCAGAGGGGAGGTGCGGTCAGATCGGTCCTCCCTCGTTGCTCTGTCCGCAGGGCCATCTGTGGGGAGCGTGGCCGAGGGCACATCCCTTTGTGAACGGGAGCTTGGTGCTGCAAAGCCTTCCTCCTGTAGACCCTTCAAGGGGGACTGGCCTTTCATATTCTCTGTGTGGTCATTCGAGACGCCACAAAGGCACAGGATGTCCTTGGTCTGGGGTCATGATTCTTGCTCCCAGCGAGGGAGAGGTCTGACAGCTGTTTGTGGTTTAGAATATACCATCCACTGGGAGGCGACGGGAGCCCGCAGTGCTCACGCTGCAGGTGTGGGAACACGAGGATCCCTGCACCTGTGGGGCACAGGAGGAGCCCTGCACCTGTGGGGTCTATGAGCCCCTGTGCTTGCTGGGTGTCAGAGGAGCCCTGCATCTGCCAGGTGCACAAGGAGCGGTGCACCTGGCAGAGTCTGAGCTGCTGTACCTGCCGGGTCCGCGTGCAGCCCGCACCTGCCGAAGGAGCCCGCCTCCCTCCCTGGGCGCAGGTGATCTGCTAGGTGGCCCTGACCCTGGGGGGCCGTACCCGCGTGGAGCACAGGTCCTGTGGCTTGGTGGACAGGTTCTGTGGCATCTCGCGGCAGCGCGTCGACAGGTTGAGGATGGCCGTGGCTGCCATGTGCGCTGCCTCCATGTCGTGCGTGTAGTCGAAGCTGCTTTTGCTGCAGGTGCTGCTGCTGCTGCTGCCGCCACCACAGCTCAGGTTGCTGCTGCTGCTGGGCGCGTAGCTGCTGCTGCTCGGGCTGGGGCTGGGGCTGGCATTCTTGCAGTACCGCTTGGCTGCGGAGACATGGGACCGGGGCTCAGGCCCACGCTTGCCATGCTTGGCCATGCACACGCGGGGCTGGTTCACCACGAAGAGCCCCGGCTCCTTCCCCCTTCCAACCTTCTGTTGTGTTAGAGCGAGCCGAGAGCTGGGAACCCCAGGAGAGGATGCGTCCTTTCCTCCCCCCAGCTGCACCGCGCCTGCCTCCAACTTGGTTGTGGCCCGAGGGATGCTAGCCCATGCAGGGACGAGGACCTCGACAGATCAGACATTGCCACCAAGGGGCTGAGCCAGCAAGTGGGGCGCAGTGTGCTGCGGCAGGTGACCCAGACTCACAGTGGACCTGGGGGCTGCCTGCTAGAGCTTTGGGCAGTGCGATTCCCACTGGCTGTGCAGTCTAGACATGTGACCCAGACACCCCTAGTCCTGCAATTCTCACAGGGGACAAGGGGCGAGGGGGAGGACACTGTACATGCCTGTGGGTGGAGATCAGCTCAGGGCATGTGTGAGAGTCCCACACCTGCTGGGTCACATGCTTGGGGTACCCCCTCCTGTATCACCAGTCCCCCTCCCGCCAGCAGAGCAGTGCCCCTTACAAGCAGCTGTCCTCACTAACTGCGCTGAGAACAGGGTTATTTTTAGAGCTGTTTAAATATCTTTAGTGCGTGGATGAGAACGTTTGGATGGTGTCACCCCCACTTAACGTCACATGATCTTCATCTGCCAGGTATTCCAGTTAGGGGCCAGGTGTGAGGAATCACCTAAAGGTAACACTGCAGGGTGCTGCAAGACCCTCCCCCCAAACCCACGTCTCTGCATGTGTCCTCACCCCTCCTTGGTGGGTGGGATTTTTTCCTTCCCTGGGAGATGTGGGGGTTGGCCCTGGGTGGGGTGAATACAGGGAGCTGGGTGTGCTTAGGGGCGTCCTAGCTGCACAGCAAAGTATTCACTGTCACCCTGATGGAGGGTAGTTATGGGTGCAAGGGAGCCTCCTGCTGGACCCCGTGCCCTGGGTGTAGTTCACACAGTGACTGTGGCCCTGCACCTGGAGCCCAGTCTCAGCGCTTTCCTCTGAAGAGGAGGAAGAGAACAAAACCAAGCACTGCACCATCTCGATAGCAAAGCTAAGAAAGTGTCCTGGAGCACTGGGCTCTGCCAGGCAGGAGACACAGGACAAGATAGTCAGGGCCGATGCCACGAGTTTGGACTGGTGCTGTCCTCTGGGGACAGTAACGACCAGACTCTAGGACAATGGTGGCCACCCTGTTCTCAGCTCAGCCTCTGGCCAGAGATAGAAGAAAACCTGTCACACAGGTAAATGGTTTCCACGCTGGTTCCCTCGCGTGGACTGAAGAGCTGAGTGCACTACCACGCATGCGTGAACGCGCACACAACTCTAAAGTGTAACAAGACACCCACAGACAGAGCCACCTGCAGGTGGATGGATCCGTCTCAGCACAGCTGCAGGGAGCTGCTCCATGTGGGGCACGGGCTCACTGAGGCGTGGCATGTCCTCCTCCTGTCCTTTCTGAATGCCCTTGTTTAAATGTCAAAGGTGTGAGCCACAGGGTGGCCAGGGCTGAAGGACTTCGCCAGGCCTCAGAGTGACACAGTCCTGGGGCCCCATGGGTGCAGCAGGACAGAGGGACACCGGCACCCTGACAGTGGGCACCATGGCCTCTCTGTCACTGCCCATGATGCTTGGGGGTGCGCTGGATTAAAGTACGTGATTCTCTATCACTTAACATTTTGTTAAAAATAGGAGTGTAGATGCTGGAGAAATGAAATAATTCACATTGGGGGCTTCTGCGTTTGTTTTAAAACTGTTTTTTTTTTTTTCTTGTCAGTACTGGGGATCAAACTCACAACCTCACACCTGCCAAGTAGGTGCTTAAGCCACTGAGCCAAACTCCCAGCCCTAGTTTTTTGAGGCAGGGTTGCACTATGTAGCTCAGGCCGGCCTTGCGCTCACGCTGTAGCCCATGCCGGCCTCAAACTCACAACGCTCCTCCTACCTCAGCCTCCCGAGTGCTGGGATTAAAGGCGTGCGCCACCACGCCCAGCAAAACTGGGTTTTGAGACTAGTCAGAGTTTCAGGAAAAAAAAATTAAAGAGAGAGAAATCATCCGCATAAATAAGGAGAGTAGGGTTTTGTTTTGAAATGAGTGAATACTGACGTGTGAAAAAGCAGAAGCCGCCACGCCTCGGGTCTGTGGACAGATCGCATCGGCAGCCCGAGGGCAGGACTGCGCCACAGTCTAGGATGCAGACTGCCTCATGCGATGACACTTTACTAAAGTGAGTCTTCGAAAATGATTTCTTTCTCTCAACTTCCTTGGATCACTTTACATTATCGTGCAGTTCTAAACACAACAACGCCCTGGCTTCCCCAAACACTTCCGTCACTGATGCGGGGTCTTGGTCACGCTGGTGGACCGTACAGGAGACCGAGCTGCCAGTAATCCCTGGATGCCCTGGCCATGCCTATCCAGCCAGCAGCCATGACAGGATGGACCTCCACCTCTGTCCTTTTCCAAAATGTGAGGGATCATCTTTTTTTGTTTTTATTTGAAATGAAAAAAACACTTTAAACAGTCCAGGGAAGGAAGGAGCCTGATACTACTGCCTGCTGCTCAATGTCTACAAAGCCAGTAATGCCAGTATCATTTGGGGTGCACTTAGCATTGCTCCAGGTTCTGGTGCTGTTGGGGTGCACTTAGCATTGCTCTGGGTTCTGGCGCAGACCCAACAGAGCAGCGGGCATCAGGCAGGGGTGACCCCAGCCACCTTCTCTCCCAGGATGGACCCTGCCTTAGTTTCCCAGCTGAGGACAACTGAACAGTGACAAATTTCTTTAAACCAAATCCCTTTGTTAGCAACAGCCAGGTCAGCAGTGACCTGGGTGTCTGGCAGAAAGCAGGGATCACAAGAAAAGTGATCGGTTTGCCTCCAGAGACCACAGGGGTTTGACAGCAAGAGTAGCCACACTGAGGCCACCTCCTCTAACATCCCGCCCCTGCAGTCAGGAGGAAGGATATAACCACAGGTCCCTAGGGTTAGATGTGGCCACATACCCCAGTTAAAAACTGAAGATCAATGCAAACACGAGGCTTCCAGCCAGAACCTTGCCACTGGCTCACTCTACTGCTGAAACTGTCCCAGCAACGTCTGCTTCCTGTGCCCTTGTCTCTATCTGGATGCCCTCCCAGAGCCTCATGTGCTCATAGGTTGGGCTTTCAAAGATGATTGGATCACTGGGGTTTAGTGCTGCCTTGCTGATTGGTAGAAGTGGTCCTGGGGGCGGGGACTGGGAGGGTTTATCTCCTCCCCAGCTCCTCCCTCCTCTCTGCTTCCGGTCCACCGCATACTGAGCGACTTTTCTCCACCAGGCCCCTTGGCCATGCCATCCTGCATTGGAAACAGCCCACTTTAGACTGAAACCTGAGCAAAATAAACCTCTCCTCTCTGAAGTTGTGGGTATCAGGTATTTTGCCCAAGCACTGCAGGAGGTGACACAGATATCCTGAGAGCTGAGGCCTACAGTGTAATCAGTGTACTCACAAGGGCTTGATTCTGTCCCTCGGTCAGAGCCCTTGTGGCATAGCCGCTCTCTGCCTGGCCTGCCCTGCAGTGTGGAGTTGGGGACTCTACGACAGCATTTCTGGTCTGCCAGGAACTCAGAGTCTGGCAGGAGGAGCAGACATTCTCCAGTGAGATGCCCAGGGAGGGGGACAGAGCTACTCAGGGGCCACACAGGTGGCCCGATGTCCTCCATAACCTTTAACTCCCCAAAGCGTAGCAGCCCTGAGATGGGCTCCACCCACTGCCGCCTTACCTGGAGCCCCCCTTGGCTTCTAAGCTTAGACTCCAACCATACAATAAGGCTAAAGAGTTCAGGCCACACAGAACCATCATAAAACAGGTGGATAAGAAGGAACATCTAAAGAAGGAATGGATGGAATCACTGTAAGAGGCCCATGGATTGGAAATTATAACAACGGAATCTTCATTTCTTTTAGACCCTTCTCCTGCAGTTGAAGGAACAAAGCTAGAGTAAAATCTGAAACTGGCAAGGAAGTATTACCAAGTAGCAAAATAAAAGAAAAATAATTATTTCTATTATACTCTATAGTCATTCTGTTTTTTCCACCCTATGCTTCTGAATATCCAAGAAATGATACACGAGGATAATCAATATGTGACACACCAAAGAAATACTAAATTTCATTCACTATACGAAATGAATTGTTATTAGATAGGAAATAACGCAGCTCACGGAGGCCTGGAGTTCCTATGGAACCCTGAAAGGCTTCTGAATTTCCTAAGCATTCAATTTAGATATTGTTTTCATGTGTGTTCTTGTGATTTTAATGAAACAGCTTTTTCAGAGGGGCCCTCCTAAAATCATTAAAAACCAGTCTTCCCTTTGCATCAAGATTCGACTTTTACATCATGAGAATTTTTCAAACCCCAAGTCTAATAGGTAGAATTTGGTAGCCAAGCCTATATACATACAGCCGAGAAGCTGAAGCAGCTATTGAATGAGGTAAATACAGTCTTTGCCTCAGTGATAAACTACTTACCAAGTTAGCTGAGGGGCGAGATGTCACTATTTACACCTAGCAGTGGACTAAGAGGGGGCAAAGGGAAAAGCAGCCACCTTGTCTGGGAAGCAGGTGGGAGGCTGCTTGTTGCACCTGTTTTGGGACAGTAGCGAGTGACCTGGTGACACCAGGACCAGGTGGTTGCACACCTAGGCGGGCCTTTCCTCTCCCGGTTTCTCTGATAGGGAAGGTACATAGGTTCCTGGCTTGTAGTGAGGCCAGTCAGGTGGCAGAGTGGCCCAGGCTGTGCAGTAGAGCCACCGGAAGTGTCTTAGAGGGGCAGACCCCAAAAGTCCCTGCTTGGTCTGCTTGGATGCAGTCTAGGTTTTCTGGTGTGAGAAAAACCATCTCCCAGGTGATTTCAACATGCACCCCAGGGAAACAGCGGTGCAGGCTGCGGAGTTATGACAAGAACCCAGGACTGCTTTCCCGGAATTTACGAAGAGGAAGCCATGGTCTCCCCTGCCCTGCAGCGCACAGCGAGTTGGTGGCTTCTCCATACGCCCCAAACACAGCTAGAGTGGATGGGTCCCTTGGGCATCACCACAGAGCACTGTCCCCTCCTCCCCATCCACCTACCCCACATGGCCCCGGGGTCGCCCTGGGCCTGTGGCCATGCATGCTGGGCCGGTGTGCGGGACACGGATCGACACAATAACAACATCAACGAAACTGTGTCTCATGTATAAGAGTATGCACCTCCTACCGTCATCATATCCTTTGGGGGACATGTCCCTGGTTTGCACCTTGGGAGCTATGGCTCTCTTGCCATAAGTATGGTTGTCGAAGCTGTTGTACTCAAACGAAGTCTTGGAGTATTTCTCCAGCTCTTTGGCCAGGTTGGAGCGTGGCGTGGTGGTGGGGACATTGTTTCTGTAGCCATACTGGGGGATCTCCAGCTGCTTCACAAAGCACATTGGCCTGGAACAGACAAGACAACCAACAACGGCTTGCTGGCTCCCGGCTGCACGCCCAGCGCGACGCACGCCCACAGCAGCACCCTGGTTTCCTGCGTGTGTCGAGGAATCAGGCTCTTCCACCGAAAACCTTCCTTTTTCTGAGAAAAGACCAAGTGGGCTTGAGGTCTACAGCCCTCAACCACCATCTGAGGAGTAAAGAATGAGAAACAGAATACTTCGAACGCTCTCTCTCTTTCTCTTCCTCGTAAAGGGAATGGTGGGTCTGATGGCGACGTGAGAGCCAAGGTGGAAGAGATTCTGACAGCCTGGTGCTCTCTTTGCAGTGGTTACATAGACAAACGCTGTGAGCTAAAGAGAAATGTGCCTTGGTGGGGTGTGGTGGGGCCCAGCTGTCTTCCTGGCACTCTAGGATGCTGAGGCAGGAAGATCGCAAGATCAAATCCAGCCTGGGCTGTTTAGCAACTTAGCGAGACCCCATCTCAAAATAAAAATTAAAAAAAGGGGTTTGGAAATGCAGCTCAGCGCAAGGGCCTTGGGTTCCATCGCTTGTACTGAAAACAACAGCAGCAACAACCAAGTAATAGAGAAATAGTTTCAGGGCCACTGAGAGAGACAAAAGCGTATCACGATTTATCTAGTTGGGCTCTAAAATGGGATGTGGGAAAGCATTCTGTCACATACTTGTATTTACTTCCAATATTTTTACCTATTAGCTATTTAGTTCACACTTTGGGGTACAATGTTAAAATAGAGGAGCACTCAATTATTCCTTCCCCGCATCCTGTGAGCACTATTCTTTTTATTTTTTCTTTGGTTTTTTTTTTTTTTTTTGGTACCAGGGATTGAACTCACAACCTCACGCCTGCCAGGCAGGTGCTTATGCCACTGAGCTAAATCTCCAGCCCTATTTTTTGAGACAGGGTCTCACTATGCTGTTCAGGCTGGCCTTGAACTCACTTTGTAGCCCAGGCTGGTCTCGAACTCGCAATAATCCTCCTGCTTCAGCCTCCCAAATGCTGAAATTAAAGCTGTGCGCCACCATCCCTGGCTCATAAGCACTGTTCTCAAGAGTTCTCATCTGAAATCATCATCGTAGATTTAGAAGTTGTACAGAGGGTTCCCTCTTCCTCCACCTTCTATTTGGTAGCACAGATACAGATGGATATTTATACGTGGAGTTCTATGGGCTCCTCACTCATTTTTAACTTTTGCAAGGTAAAACGTGCATAAAAAT
Source organism: Dasyprocta punctata (assembly GCA_004363535.1). NCBI lineage: Eukaryota > Metazoa > Chordata > Mammalia > Rodentia > Dasyproctidae > Dasyprocta > Dasyprocta punctata. The sequence continues at coordinate 65,710 of RJWM01006158.1, read as the reverse complement.
GTTTGTGTTTTCACATAATCATCTTTTCTTTAAAAACATTTTTTTATAAGAATCCTTTCTTAAAAACACTGTAACTAGTATAAAAACCACTCCTGAATTTCAAGGACAGCCTCATAATTCTTTCTTTCTGAAGTATGTAAAATGTGTTAAAAATAAATAAAGGCTGAAAAAAGAAAAAACCAAAACGTGTATATCCAGGCACAAGAGGTGGGTTCATGGTCCACTTGTGAAAGACAAATCCTTTTTGATAAGATTCTATTTCTTTTCTTTATTTTTTTGCATTGTTTTTGAAGTACTGAGGATTGAACCCAGGACCTTCCCACTGAGCTGCATCACCTTTTAATTTTTTTGAGATAGGCTCTTGCTAAGTCACTAAGTTGCCCAGGCTGGGCTTGAACTTATCATCTTCCTGCCTCAGCCTCCCAGATTGATGGGATGACAGGCCTGTGCGACCACATCCAGTTAGATCCTATTTCTTGATCAGTGGTACCAGCTCTGGAAATACTGTAGCGGAGCAGGATTCCTGCAGGCGTGATGTATACTATGGAGCAGGAAGTCTAAGGTTCGTCCTGCCTGGGACCCCAAGATGGTGACCCTGGAGGATCTAGACTGCTCCTTCCCAAAGACATTTTCCTCTGGGCTTGCTGCGAATCTGGGTAAATACATTTTTTCTGTGCATCTCTGAACATACAGACTGTCTATATTTGCCTTGGGGATAAAAACGATTGTTTTGCTTTTTATGATTATCAAAGTAATACATGCTTTAGTGAAAAGCAAGAAGACGACATGAAAACTATTAAAAATCACCTCTGATTTTTTTTTTCTGAGATTAAAAGCTGCTAAGATTTTGGTGTATCTTTTCTGGTTCATTTAATGCATTTATTATTTACGTAAATAGAATTTAAAATTTTTACATATTTCACAATTTACATGCATAACATTTAATTTTACTTTTTGTTGCTTAGGGTTTAATAACAGTGTGATATTAAAATCTATGAATATCATACTACTTAAATATTCTCTTCCATAATTTTTAAAATTCTATAAATTATAACTTTATATACTTTCATGCACATGATCTATTTCTTCTCTGGTTATTTTGTAAGTTTATACTGGTTTTTTGAGTAGTCACAAAATTTTTATAGCTGAATTTTATTTATTTATTTGTTTGTTCATTTTTGGGGACAGAGACTCACTGTGCAGTTCAGGCTGGCCTTGAACTCACTATGTAGCTCAGGTTGGTCTCAAACTTGCAGTGATCCTCCTGTCTCAGCCTCCTGAGTGCTGGGACGACAGGTGTGTGCCACCATGCCAGGCTTATAATTGAATTTTTCAAAGTTACCCGCAGTGGGGCCGGGTCTTTCTCTTTCTAATAGCACGTCTATGCCACCTTTATGATATTGAATTTCTAGCCTATTTATTTAAATTTCATTGACTTTATTCACTTCTGGATGAAGCAATAGAATGATGTGACAATTGCTTGGCTGTCTGTCTTGGGGGCATTTATGGCAAAGGGGCGTGTATGTGAATAAGGCTGCGGCCGTGAGAGGTCAGGCAGGAGCGGAGGATATTTGGAGGCCAAGTGTTCCGAGGACTCTGGGGGATTCATCACGCTGCGGGACCCAGAGAGAAGTGGTGGGGAAGGACGCTTGAAGGGGAGGCTGCAGACCAGGTAAATAAATACTAAACCTGAGACCAGGGCAGGGTGACAGCCGCTGCAGGAAAGAAACTGCACCGTATACAGGGGAGAGCCCAGGAAGCTAAGAGCGCCTTTGGGTGTGGGAGCTCCGACCAGCTCCGGTCGGGGCCACTGGCTTGGTCACTTGGAAGCCAAAGTTGGGGTGGAAGTTGAGGGAAGTGGGGTGGGGACACGGACTGCAGCAGGGAGAGAGAGAGAAGCTGCAGCTGGGGTGCTAGAGCGCTACAGAGCCCCAAACTTTTCTTGGTTCTTAGGCTCCCGCTCGACAATTTACTTCAGGCTTTTTTGGAAAACTTTAACCAGTTTAATGACCCTAGGGGTAATTTTCTTTTTTTTTCTTCTTTCTTGTCTCATTATGTCTTTGGATGAGACAATGGGGGGACACAGAAGTGCTAGGACAGACCACGTCCTCCAGAGGAGTCCTCTGGGGGAGCAGAGTTTGCTAGAGCCCTAAAAGCAGGGCCAGTACCCACCCGGGCATCCAGTGCCTCCTGGGCGAGCCTAAGGCTGCGGTGGCCAGTCATGGGCATGGCCCTGGCTCCTCGGGGCAGTGGGGCCGGGTCTTTCTGTTTCTGTTGAGGGCCCTGTTCTGAACAGCCAGAGGCTTATAAAGAAAACTGTTCGCATGTGCACAGTCCTCACTGGCGTTGGTGTAGTTTCCCAGTGCATCTGCCCCAAGACAAGATCACAGAAGCGGAAGAGAGGCAGCTGCTCTGGGCTGGGTATCCGAGTGGAGGCTTGGGTTCAAACAAGGTGACATTTACAATACAGGGCCAGCTCCTCAGTGGCAAGCTGCCACCAGCTTCTCAATGAGCTCTAAGCTCAGTACTGACCCACACCTGCCTTGAGGCCCAGTTCCTGGGGATCCCTGGATGGGCCACACATCGTGCTCTTCTGTTTTGGCCAAAGTAAGCCAAAGAAGACCAGTAAGTTCCTTCAGCTACCCATTTCCCCCATCTACTTGCAATCTTTCCACTGGCCAATGACCATTCTGGGGCTCTTCAGCTGGAGGGAGGGGATTTCTTCATGCTGCCCATAGCTAACCGTGCACTGGGGAGGAGACAGAGAAAGTGCTGGAACCCTGGTTTTCAGTCTGGAGGTCTGTGAAATGAATCAGCTACAGCCAAGGAAAAGCTAGGAGACATCTACACTCCAGGTACTGCAACTTACTGACACCCACCCATGGAAAAATCAAAACATATGGGGGGGGGTCATCTTGGAATGGTGGAATCATAGATGTTTCTGTTTTATTTTTGGTTCACTAAATAGTTGCAATTTTCTAAAAATATTTTGCCTTTTCTATTGGAAGAGAAAGAAATTTAATTAGTGTGTTAAGATCCTGTAAGAAAACTGTGAAATTATACATAAGAATCAAAGTAATATTCATATATATTCACATAATATTCATATATATTTATATTATATATATAGTTTTTCTAGCGAATTTTTTTTCATGTGATTTATTCCAAAGAAGCAATTTAGCCAGAGCCAAATGCTGAACCTATGGAAAATGTCTATTCATTAACTGTAAAAGGTAAAAATCCAGCTCTGAACATATATATATATGTGTGTGGTTATGCTGGGGGTTGTGGAGGTTGTGTATAGGGGACCAGGACACTAAATAAAAAGACTGAATGTAGAGCGATTGCCATGGTGTTCCTGGTGACAGTGATTTGCAGGAATATGCAAAACGTCACAAATGTATGAAAAGCTTATGGGAATATGGATTTCTTCCACTGCCACATACCCTAATAATCATCCTTCCTCAAACCTGTGAAAACCTCTGGGTTTATCCAAGTGTGACAGACACACCTGTATTCTCAGGACTCTGGGAGGCTGAGGCAGGAGGATCACCACAAGTTCAAGCACAGTGTGGGCAATTTACTGATTTAGTGAGACTGTATCAAAAAAAAAAAATTGAAAAGGGCTGGGGATGTAGCTCAGTGGGAAGACCCCTGTATTTGCAAAAACAAAATGTGAAAAATATATAAATATTGGGTTCAACCACTGGCCCTGAGACTACTCCTGCTTCCCCCCTGGTGTGTATAAGTGATTCCCGGTAAGTCCCTGAACCCTGTTGTGTCGAATGGCAGTGGAGACATCTACTTCTGCCCTTGTCCTGGAAGTGCTGGAGGGTGAAGGGTGGCGGTGGCTCTGACGCTGACCTTACACAGCTCCCATATGCATGTAAGCTGGCCCTGGTCACTGCGACCCTTCCCAACACAGCGGCACTGTCCTGAGGCTGCTATCACCCCCTGCAAACTCACATAAAATGACTCGGGGCGTCTGACGAATCTTCACTGCTCCCTTGCGTCTGCCATTCACAGAATTATGAATTCTCAGGTCAGAGAGGAAACCAGGCACAGTTACCCCCACTGAGTCCCTCATGCGAGTGTCACACTGGGCACTGGAGGACGGGGCGGAGAGTCGGCCTGGGGCTCACACGCAGCTGTCTCTGTCCCTCCTGCCCCGCGGTGGGCTCGGCCACCTCCCAGAGCGCCCCAGGCCCTGAGAGGACCCCCATGAAGAGCATGCTGGTTTGGTACCTGAGGACTCGGTCCGAGGCCTGGTTGGACTTAGACACATCACAGCTCTGGTGTTTTTCTTGGGCTTTTGCCAATTTCTCTGCTGCAGCGATAGGGCATCCAGAGAGGCTGCAATCACAGAAAGGGCTTTAGTGTCCCGTCCCGGACGACTCCTGACACAGACGCTCAGCCACCACCTCCCTCCCTCCCTCCGCCAGCACCGCAAGGCTTCCCAAACCGGAGCAGGGAGTCCCGGCAGGCGAGGGGAGCGGAAAGCAACGTTTCTGCTTTGCTGTTTTCATCTTAGTTTCCAGCAGAAAGTGCTGAGGGCAACACCACGTATAAAGCATGCTCCTTTCTTTCCAGGACGGACAAGTCACACTGCATGGGTTCAAGAGGACATGAACCAGCTAAAGTTTCAAAGAAGGAGAGGGGAGGAGAAGGGAGTGGGGGAGGAAGAAGGGGAGGCGCGGAGGGGGACGAGGGAGACTGATTCCATTCTGCTATGTTTGCCATTTCTGGAGAGGAGGCGTGAACAGCTTGGGGGGATGGGATTTGGATTCCGAGGAGCCCCAGAATGGTAATGAGGGCCTGACACCAGAAGATGGCGCTCGAAGCCGATTCTGCAAGACCTTACTGAGCCGCAGGGCTCCGGCGGGGCTGTCTGACCCCAACGCTCTGGCGTTGGCCGCAAGAAGGGAAACGCATGTGAGGAAGGACGTGGACTCGTCTCCAGGGCTGCAATGAAGTTTTTTTTTTTTTTTTTAAACCAAAGGGTTGGGCAATACGGGGCAGGAGACAGACGAGAGCTTTTGTGTTTGAGCCGCGTCCTCATGAATCACGGGCTTGCAGCGCGCGTGTCTGCAGGCAGTCCCCGCTCGGAGACGCACGAAGGAGCTGCAGTTCAGGGAAGGAGCGGTCATTGGTCACCGCTGTGGCGCCAGCTGGGCCAGCTCTGGCTTTTCCTGCCTCTGCAGATTAAGCACCAGAAAACCTCGCAGGGACCCAGGGACGTGAATTGTTTCATTTTACGTTTAACCGAGGAACCTAGTTGACCACACTCCCTTCTCCCCCGAATTAAAGTCAAACTGTACAGTTTTCTCTGCTTAGATAAAATTTGGCACGAAGCTGATACCATAGATTACAAGACTTTTTTTTTTTTTTTGTGGTTGTCTTTTTGAGACAGGGTCTTGCTATGCAGTTTAGACTAGCATTGAGCTCACTTTGTAGCCCAGGCTGGTCTTGAACTTGCAATGATCCTCCTGCCTCAGCCTCCCGAGTGCTGGGATTACAGGCATGCGCTACCATGCCCGGCTTACAAGACCAATTTTAACAGAATCAGCTTTTCTCCTACTGAGAAAAAGAAGGCACCTGACAGGAACTGAATATGAGGAGGAACTTAGTGTCTCTTCCCACCTCTGAAGTGGACAGAAAGAGAGAACTGGGATTTGTCACAAACCCAAGAGTGATTCTGAACACGTGTGTGGATGACAATAGCTCAGTAAAAGTGAACCCAAATCCAGTCTGACTGGCACTCCAGGACACCTGCTAGTATTTTAGCAATGTCTATCCTGGTGGCCTGGGGATTCTACAGATAGTCAAGGGCAGACAGAATTATAGGATTCTGGCCACGCGTCTGCATATTGGAGCAGCATGGCCCCTTCCACCCTGGAGGAAGACAGTTCAGTCCTTGTAAGTGATTCTGGTTTCCATCTGAGATCTACACCCAGCAGGTACCCCACAAGGAGCAGTGACCCCCTTATGACAGAGCCAGGGATGCAACTATGAAAATCTAACGCGTAAAAAGGGCATCTAAACCCTGACCTCCCCACACTATGTGACCACACTCTAGGTCCCTTAGGTGTAATATGCAGAGAGCTATCTGTCTCCATGGGCAACGAGGGGGTCCCGTGGGGTGGGTGGCGCCCAGCAGAGCGTGGCTTACCTTCTGTGAGAGTTTCTGTTGCTATTCACATGCCCTCGCCCTGTGCAGCCCGGAGTGGGACACTTGAGAACATTTTCATGCATGGCAAGAACTTGACAAGGAGAGGCAAAGAAAACATCCCAGCGTTAAAATGGAGAACTGGTCAGCATACAAGAATCTGCAATCATCTCGACAGAGGCTGGGTTTGTTCACGACAGACAGTCCTACGAACGTCTGGGATGGGTATGGTCAGGAAGACACATGTGGGGAGGTAGAGAAGGCTGGTTCCATCGCGCTCTGATCGGCATGTGGAATGGGGTGTGCTGGTGGGGCGTGGGGGTGTCACAGAGTTCGCCCAGGTCCACACGGATGAGGCAGGCGAGGCCTCCCAAGTGTGCCGGCCCTGGACACTGATTAGTGGCGTCTCAAAAACACTATGCGAACACACGGTACTAGGAGAGGGTGATGAGCATGTGCGAGTAGAGAGCCCGAACCTTATTTGTACATGAACTGCACTGAAATGATTTTGCATTTCGGAAATGCTTTATTCTGCTCTAGGTAGGAGCTGGAGTGGTATGAGTTATGCATTTCCTCTTGGAAAATCAACAAGGGGGAGGGGACAGCGGGGACTGTCCCTGCGGCCCGAAATCGCTGCCTGCTGTCCTCGGGGGACAGCAGTGGAAACTGACCAGCAGTGCCATGATGTCCTGGCTGACCCGTGTCTGCTCGCTACTCTGGGTCAGGGAGCCTTGGGGCAGAAGTTCTGGGAGACAACGGACCCTGTGCCAGCCCCAGCAGTGGGATGCTCTTCTCCTCTGAGTGGCCCGGCTGCAGACTCCAGAGGTCACTGGAGACAGCTCTCCCTGCCGGCAAGGCTTGCCTAGGGCCTGGTGGTCAGGGAAGTGCACCACACCCGCTCTGCCGCTCTCGGACGTCTCTGTATTTCTCATTACTGCTCTGCCTTTCTCCAGCAATCTCTGCCCCTGAAACCTGCAGGCCCCATGCACACGATGCTCCCATCATCCACGCTCATGTGGAACAGCCTCACTGCTGGTCAGCTCCTTAAGAAAACAGTCCATTTTGGTTTTGTCCTTTAACCTTTTTTTTTTTTTTTTAAATTTGATTTTGAGACAGGGTCTTGCTATGTTGATGAGTTGCCCAGGCTGGGCTGGAACATGGTATCCTCCTGCATCAGCCTCCCAGAGTGCTGGGATTACAGGTGTGTACCTCCAGGCCAGGCTTGGTTTTATCCTTAGACCCCTCATAGCTCCTGCCTTGTCCTTAGATATGGCCGGTTCTCAATAAATAGTGATCAAAACAATGAAGTCACCCTGCAGCTCTTTTTGTCAGGGTGGGACCTGGGGTGGGGTCGCAAGGGTAAATCAAGGCACTAGTCCGTCTCAGGGAAGAAGCACCCCTCTCTTTCAGGCCAGCTCTTCAGCCTGCAGTCTTTTCTGTCACTTCCCTTGCCTGGTCTTCCCTTTCCCTCTGTAGGGTTTCTGTTGCCCTGCTTCGCTTATTTTCCACTCTTTACTCTTTTCCTGTTGCCCTTCTACAACAGCACACAACACTTCCTCTGACACAGCGTCTCTTTCACATCCGCACACATCTTTCTTTTCCCCCTATTCTCTGCTTTCCGGACATAGTATTTCCGGTGATAGCAGATCACTTCCGGGCTTGGCTCTGGAGGAGCTCTTACAGGGACCCCAAGCAGAGTTGGGGAGCAGCTGTCTCCTGCTATGTGGAGGGCTGGACCCCAAGTGTCCACATCGAGACAGAGCTGCTTGCTACCCCGCCTCCACACTGCCTCTGTGGGCTCAGTCTCAAGTCTGGGTCTCAGGCTCCTGGGGCGTGGCATCAAGGCCTCCCTGCTCCCCTGGCATCTTCCCCTGCAGGGCCCAGAGCGGGCTCTGATGGACAGGTGCAGGGACCCCCGCGGGTCTCTGTGGACCTCGAGCATCATTTTCCTGCATGCGGCTGAGCCAGGCGGGGAGGAGATGTGTCCCACTGTCCCCTGTGACAATGGCCCTGCTTCTCGGCTTCCTGTCTTTCTGCTCCTACTGTTCCTCTACTCTCCTCTGGCTGTTTCTGGGCCATGTTCTCTAAAATACCCCTGAGCTCCGTCCCACTCTGTGGACGCCTCTCTGTCACACAGGGAGACTGGAGTGTGGCCCAGGGACCCAGCATACCACTATGTGACCCCAACACTGCACAGCCACCAGCTGGGCCAGGGAATTCCCTGAGGACCAAGTCACATTTGATCTGCAGTCGTATCTGTGCAGGGGACCCCTGCCCAGGACTAAGCAGGACAGAAAGGATGGGCAGGGGAAGCCAGTTCAGAAAAACCAGAACCAAAATGCCCACTGTGGAATTTTTCCATTTTTCTTATAGTGATAAAGGGTGATCTACAAGGGAATCCTCAGAACCACTTCTGTTGTTGTTGCTGTTATTGTCTGTTTGTAGAGGCACCGGAGTATTTGTGACACAGGGTGAGTGGTCCTGGGTGGGAGTCCCATATCCTGCCCTCCTGCTAAGGTAACACCATGTGTGGTCTCCCCAGGGTGGGGACAGGTCTGTGCAATCTGTCACTCATCAGAATACAGCCCAGCTTTTTTCTACATTTGGGCTTTTCCTGTGATAATACAGAGTCAGGAGAACTTCTCACCCTTTAAGATGAAAATCTATACACTAAAGAAAATAAAACTCTGTCTCTCTCTCTCTCTGCTTCCTTCCTTCTTTCTTTCCTTCCTTCCTTCTGGAAGCACATGGGGATTGAACCCAGGGCCTTTGCACTGAGCTACTCCTCCAGCTCTTTTTTATTTTGAAGCAGGGTCTCACTAAGTCACTAAATTGTCCAGGCTGGCCTCCAATTTATAATCCTCCAGCCTCAGCCTCCCAGAATGCTGAGATTCGCAGGCCGGTAGCACCATGCCCAGAAAAATCTTTCTTCTTCAAAGCGTGAGAGGTTGGCCCTAGCACCTCCCTCTGGAGATGGGGGATGCAAAGTTCAGAGCACGTGCAGATGCCTGCGATCACACAGCTTGTCAGGCCCGAGGGGAGAGCCAGGCCCAGCCAGGTTTCAGCGGGGATCCGTGGGCCCGGGAGTCAGATCTGGAGTCACAGCTCAGCTCAGCCATTGCTTAGGCCAGTCAATACCTGCTCAGATTCATTGGAAAAACACCAGCGCCCCCAGTTTGCCAGCCGCAGTGCTGATCCCTGGAAGAGAAGGATGACGGAGTCGCTGCTCCTCTTTTCCTTCTCCCGAAAAGCGGGGCCCGTGTTACCTTGCAGGGTAACGGGCACCTGGGTGGGTTAGTGCTTGCGGGCGCGAGCCAAGCTCCGACCCAAGTGTGTGCTCAGCACGTGGAAGCTGCTGCGGTAAACCATGCTGCCTCCTTGTTCATGTAACACACGGGATTGTGGCCACACACGAGTGTGTTCATTTGCACAATGCTTCCGGTTTGTTCTGAGGACAGTGAAAGGAAGCCCGAGCTCATTATGCTCAGCAGCCTTTTTAGAAATCCGGAGCCCATTTGCTTCTAAAAGTGTTTCACCCAAGGGTGCTTGGCAGGTCTGCTTCCTAAGTCTTCAGTTCTGCCAAGAATGTTCTTTGCTCTAACCGAGATTGGTTTCTCAAGAATTTCACCCATTTTAATGGGTTGGTCCATAAGAGTTCTCGAAATCACCAACTGGTCATCTGGCCACGTCACAGGCCAACTATTCATTTCCCCCACTGGAAACTGTCTCAGATAAGAGGAAACACCTCCAGGTGCCTCAGGCTCAAAACCAGCATCTTAAACTTGCTCATTTCTGAAAATAAGCCATTTTCCTGAGCTGCCAATTCTAACTGACAATGTGTCATTGGCATACTTTATTGCCAAGAGAAAGATACACAACAAAAAAGGTGTATATCATTTCTGTTCTAAAAGAATTTCTCCCCCCACCCAGAATCATTTCATTTGATCAGAACCTAACTATGAAAAAGAATGTGTAAGACCAGAGCCTCCCGATTTCAACCTACTTATGTAAGAGTCTTATGTGGAAATGGGAAACGACTAGTGACATAAACAGGCTCTGCTAGGAAAAAGGAACCAGACCCCTGTGCTGACGCTCATGGGATGAGACACAGAAATTCAGATATTTGGGCACCATGTGTGTTAGGGTCCCTTCCCTCGGGGGTCAAAGCGGGTCAGTGCTGGGTGGGGTATTAGAGCCTGTCTTCTGCAGTTTGTGCAGAGGACCAAAGGGACCTGCCTGAGGTCACAGTACAAGCAGGACTGAGGTCAGGATAGGACCCAGATGGGTCTGGGAGTCTTGCTCCAGGAAGATGGGTTTCAGGGTCCCCAGAAATCATGGGGTGGGGGAGGTGAGCAGAGTCCCCCTCTTCCTAGGGAGCTGGCTGTCACGGGTGGGAGGGGCTGCACGATGGAAATGAGGTCAGGTAAGAGGGATGACACAGACACACCCACAGTGCTGGCACTCCCGAGGTGGCGGTGAGGCGTGGAGGACTTACTTTCTGGAGGGACCCTATCTTTGTGCGGGCATCCGGACAGACTGCGGTGATGCGGGTACAGCCCGGTCACATGGCCGGTTCCATCACACCCGGGGGTTGGACACTTGCTCTCTTTCTTTTCTGTTCTTGAGGGATCTAAAAGTGACAACAGTTGCCAAGAGAATGAATGTTTACCAACCGAAGACAAATGTGATCATTTCAACAATCAGAAGAAACCTTTGCTATAGAAAGAAATAAAGCAGGTGTCAGGGGACAGGCTGGGACAGGAGAATTTTGTGTAGGTACTTTTTTGGGTTGGGGGGGGTGAATTTTTCAACCTTATATACAATGTCACATGAATCAGAAAGTATTTGTTTTTAACCTAAAGTAAAAAAAACAAAAACAAAACCAAAAAATAATACCCCAAAAAACCCAAAAACATCTCCCCCTAACCTTAACTCTTGGTTAACTGGTTTCCCGTGTGTTACATGATAAGCTATGTTGCCCAAAGAAATCAATGTCAACGATGATGGGCAGTAGCCTTCTCAGAGATCAAAACTCTATGTAGCGATCACTCTGCAATTTTTCTGTGAAATTCAACCAGAGAGTGATCCCTCTCCAAGGCTCTTCAGCTGAATTTCTTCTTATTGAGAGCTCTGGTTGCAAATACTACAAGCTCGCAAAATTTGACGGGCATTGAACTTTGCTCTTGGAGTTAAACAACCTGGGGTCTTAGCATAGCAATTCAGCACTTCTCAGAAAACAAGCTGAACTCTCAGAAGGCACTGTAAGCAAATGACCGAGGGGGTGGACTCCCACCTGGCAGGGGTGATGGGCAATCGAAAATGCTTCAGGAGCCGCCGGAGCAACCATTTGTTTTGATTTCTTCGTCTGTACTTGGAACCCGAGGAAAGCTTGTGTAATGCTGGGCATGCATACATCCAATTAAGAGGTAGTGCTTTTCTAGAGCCCTGTCGGCTTCTAGGCAGTACCAGTGAAGGGCTGATTAAAGCAGACATTTGTTCCGGATTTCAATGCTAGATGCCAGAAATGTAATGACATGGCTAATAAAATTAATTCTACACCCAGAATTGACCACAGTTCATAATGGTACAGTAGGAAAACTCCAGAAAGTATTTCTGAGGTCAGTCTCAGACCAAATAGTTGATCTAAGTACAACCTGTGTTTCTGAGCCAGATCCTGAAAACCAGTTGCTCAGGTTACCAGGAGACAGTAGCTATTGCGATTCAGTCCAGAGGATGCAAGAGTTAAATTTTCTTTAGGGGTTTAATTCTTTTATATGGATAATCTCATTCATCAGGCCAATCATGATCGTTAGAAAACGTATGTTTTACTGATGGCTGAGAATTCACTGATATCAAGAAAGAAAGCTTGGTATTGAAATATGTGAACTCTCACGAACTTTCTTCTCAAGTCATTTATGTGAACTTGAAGTAGACAATGGACTCACAAGGATTTATAAATGTTGTTATGTTCCTATAAAAGACACTTTCCTTTTTCTTTTATTCTACACAATGTGCCTGTCACGTGTCACGTGCTGGTGCCTTCCGAGGCAGGGCGCGTTCTCAGGGACATGTCCTTCACATCATTGTCATTCACTCTCCAGGTCACTGTGGGTGAGTCACAGTGCCCAAGTCACTGTCACAAATCCAAAAGTATGTGATGTGACTTCAGCATCAAATCACCTTTTTGGGGGGGAGCTGTCTCTCTTATACATGCAGACGGAAAGCCTAGCATTTTGTTGCCTACTGGGTAATTTCATAATCCTACTGGTCTAATTCAAGCAATGGAAATCTAGAATAGCAAGTGCAAAGTAACAGTTTCAAAGGAAAGTATCAATTACTTAAAATCACAAACTAGAGGTAAGAGAGGTTAAACTACATGCACAGGAGTTGCCACAGTTAAAAAAGTAAAGTTATGACTCTTATTAGCCAGGAAGTGATGATTTCATCAGGACATTTACAATTTCTCCCAAATTACATTGTTTCCATAGATCTTGCGAGTGTTTTGGAAAAGTATAGATTTTTAGAAAACCAATGTGACTCAAAAGTATTTCAAGTTTTGGAAGCCAACATGGGTATAGTCTCCTCTCCATGCATGAAATCCTGATTGAGATGGGATGTGTGGTTTGCTTTCACTGTCACCTCTCCTTGGTTCCTTATTTCTTGCAATTCTGATTCACCTTGAAAGCAAACATGTAAGCAAACAGAAAACAACGAAGCAAGCAAAGGTACCAACAGCTTAACTGACAACCTTGCAACACTTTAGGAAAAAACATTGTGGGTAGGATGTAGTTTGCTTTCCTTTCAGTTTGGGTAGAGCAGTTGATTGTGTGGAAGACAGAAAAGTTTTAGGATGGCCCTCTTTTGTATTAGCTCCAGTTCTGGAAATGTTATTCTTCCATGCTTTAAATTAGTTTGAGGACTATGGAGAGTGAGAATTGATACAGGTGTTTGCTGTTTTTTTTTCAATCCTAGGTATTGAACTCAGGGCCAAGTGCATTTCTTGGCAAGCACTGCATCATGGAGTCACATCTCCAGCCCTGTTTTGTCACCTTTACTGAGACTGGTGACATGCTGGGTGGTTACAGGAATTGCCCCTTGGTTATGCTGATGAGATATGAACACATGATTTTTTCCTTTGAAAAGGGAGCCTTGGTCTCTTTGTCTGCTTCCTTGGCCTTGCCCAGCTTTATTTATTTGGTTCTGAATATAAGTATAGTCATATTAAAAAGAAACTTGGAATACTGCAAATGTTGATAGAAAATGAACGTAACTTTGGTTAGAGGCAGAAATCTGGAAAAACTAGGAGAAACAGAAATCAATGTCTTCAACTTTGGGGAAAATCTGGGCTCCCAACCAGCCTCCTTTTCAGGAATAAATCACGTCTCAGTTTGTCCTCCCCTGCCCTCATGTATCCAGGGAAAGCAAGTGGTTTGAATTCACTTCTTACAAAAAAAAAAAAAAAAAAAAAAGCCAAGCACCACCACAACAAAACGAGCTCAGATTTGCAATAAGCAGCTGAGTTCAGAGGACCACAGGAACTAAAGAAGCCATGGTGACGCAGAACATGCAAGCCACATCAACTTCCACGACCACACAGAGTAACACACCAGCTTTCCGTGCTGGAACTGCACCCAGAGTGACTGAAACGTCACCCTAATGTGTCAGACTAGATCCATGCACGCCACATGACACAAGGGCACTGTTTCTTCCTAAAAACGTTTGCTTTTCTAGATGAGTCTCAACAAACTCAACTAAACCTTTCTAATAAACTGGCTGAGCACATCCTGGTAACAATGGTAGCTTTATAATTTAATATCCGTGTGCTAATTCTCATAGACCTCAAAATGCCCAAAGCAAACCGGAAACCTCCACTAAACTGAAGAATCTATTTCCTTTAAAAAAAATAAAACTCTTTCATCCTATTCCACACCTTCAGTGATCTAGCGTCCACCTCAGTGGCCGATGAGGCTATGAGCACCCAGGCAACTGCTAACCAGTTCTCCACGGAGCTCTGGCCAGGGTTCATCCCCAGTTTGGGTTTGGGGATACTAATTCCTGCCTTGCTGCAGAAGTTATGTGCATACATTGAGAGGAGAGCCCATACCCATGTCACAGCAGAAAAAATGCTGTCGTTCTCATCATTCAAACTTTACGCAGCGCCTGATTTTCAAACTAAATTCCTGAACCTCCTCCTTGGATCCGGGGTAGGGTAACTCAGCTTCTCATAAGGCAAGGAATAAAATGAAAAGCAGAAAACAGGATCTTTGCTGGTGCTAATACAGAAGGCGGTGGGGATCTGCCAATTTTATTCTTGAAATTGCTTCTTGCTTATTTCTAAAAGGAACTTGTAAATGAGGCATTGACAGAGCTGGGGTGCTATGTAAAGTTGAATCCTAACCTTCCTCATGCTGGACATCGTTGCTGACGCAAACACAAAGTTATTCATTGAGGTTGGGGATGTATCTATGATATATTTACTATATATATGCATAACGTATGTACATACAGGTAAATATGCAGATAGAGGCAAACATGTGCCCACAAATTTCATAAAAGAAAACTGGGTGAAAGCTATCATCTTGGATAGTCTGGAGTGTTCTAGGACAAATTATGTCGAGAAAAGGACCATCACTGCTTCCACCATGCGAGGGGGGAGGGATGGACACACTCCAGAAATCACTATTGATCATAGCTGAGGCCACACCATGCTTTGCATAGCAAATGGTTTCCATTACCTGACTATCTTAGATAATTAATGTGCAGTCGCTGGCCTTATTTTATGTCATCGGTCATCTGCTGCTGTTCAATTCCTATTGGGGGTGTTTTCTATGGGGCTGTTTCATCAATGACTGTTGTTGGATGATCATTTTATAAATCATGATGCCACCTACCCGATCCAATTTATGGAGCAAGCACTTTCAGCTCTGACGGTCTAATGGTGGCTTAAACCCTTGCCATTTGACTCAATGCAGCTCATTTGGAGTAGCGCAGGCTTGCTCTAGTATTTTCTACGCAGGATGCACTGGAGACCTGGCTCTATCTTCCCATGGAAAACAAGTTTTCCCACTGAATGTCATAGCAGTCATCTGCTCTAATAATAGGACATTGAGCTGCTTTATGTATTTCTCAGACACATATTTTATTAGCTCTTCAGAAACATCATCACAAAATGGAATTCTGGAACCGACTCTATAGAGATGTGCATCAGAGATCAAACTTTAGTGTGACTCGTATTTTAATTGCAACATCTTTTACGAGGCCCATGCTTTCATGAGGCAACTTACGTTAGGTAGAAATATTACCTTTACCATAGTATGGCTTTTTGACATGGCTGTCACTCGACTTGGGCTTCCTGTCCTCCCCGGGAAGCTGTCTCGGAGACTGATCCTCGTACGACCTCACATTGTCCCTCCTCCCGGCGTCCATGGCCATCTTCTCCCGCATGGCCTTTGCTCTTTCGGTTTCCAAAGCAATCGCTTTCTCCAGCAGGGTCAGGTTGCCCTTGGTCATGTCAAACACCTCCTCGGACCTGTCCGAGTTCACAGAGGTGGTGTCATCGTCTCTCTCGTGACACCCGTCCTCCTTCGCACAGCTGGAGAACGTTCTAGACCTGGGGCTCAACTGCTCCTCGAGCCTCATGAGGTTCATCATATCCGAGTAGTTCCTGTCGGGCGTCCTGCCTGGGAAGTCGTCCTCCGGCCGGCCGTGCTGGCGGACGCTCATGGTGGTCGGCTGGCTGCGCTCCTGCGGGTTGGTCTCGCTCAACTTCCTGGCCAGGTCGAAGCACTGGTTCCGCAGACACTCCAGGCTGCTCAGACACACCTCCTCGTCGCTCTCCTCCACCATCTTGTCCACCAGCCCATTGTTCAGGGGCTTGCCCAGCATGACGTAGTTCATGTTCCTGCCGTCCTGCTGTGACATGCTGTCCCCGTAGCCCCTGTCATTGATGTTCTCTGACAGCACGACGCCGTGCCCTTGGGCCAGCAGTTTGAGGGAGTCCACCGTTTCTCGGACCACGTCACTGTCTAAGTCTAGACTCAACTCGCTCTTCCGGCCCAGGTTTTCATTCTTGTCGCTGTCGTCCTCCAGGCTGTGGGACGTGTTGCTGTTCATCTCCGACTCAGTCCTGGCCCGGTATGCTGCATCCTCGGCGATTTTGCCAAGATTCAGCAATGACTTGGCCACGAGTTCGTCATAGTTATCGTACTCATCATTATTGTTATCGTCCTTTTCTGTGTCTTGCATGATCCGAGTACTGTGACAATTCATTTGATGGTCTTCTGCAAAGAAAATAGAGAAGACAAAAAGGAAGAGAAAAGAAAAAAGTGGCTAGAATTGGAAGTTTAGTTGCAACAGCATGGAGAATAAGCTAACAGCAAGTCACACCCTGCGGGCCCCGGAGTAGACCCTTAGGTCCCTCTGTACCTGGGCTGAAAGTGTTGACACAAAGGAAATGCACTGCCCTCAGAGACAGGAGGCCCCTGAATATTTTATTTACTGAGATTTCCTTTCATTAATCTGAAAGTACAATAAACGTAATGTTAAAACATTTTTTTTAATTTCTCAATTTTAAGGATGATTTCTTGTCTAGCTCGGCTTTATTTATTTCCAGGCTAACTGTTGAAAACTACTAATTATATCCACCCTATCACTGGGCTTTCTGAGAGATCACAAACTTTCCCTTTTGCCAAGCCACGAAACAGATGTTCACAGCAATTGCATTTAAATGGTTTCTTTTTGCAGTCATACTTAAGCACCATGGAAGAAAGCTTCAGGTTTCTGAGAATCACGCAGGGATGCCGCCTAGGTAGAGAGCTCCACACCGAAAGCACAGGTTGGCACTGAATTAGGAGTCATTTGAAGCCTGGTACCTTGGAGACACTGTACTGAATCTACAGGAATCCCGCAGTAAAGCTATGAAAGGTAAACCTGATGAACTGCCACTCCCAGACCTCTGTCTCCACAGGGTGGAAAGGCTAGAAAAACTACTCAGTGGCCAGATGTCTGTAAGACAGGACTGGAAGGAGTCAGGGTAACTGCCCCATGCACAACATGGCATTTGATTTCACTTGCAGTGTTATTCAATTCCTCTACCTTGTGGGCTCAGGAAAACTTAAGTGAATAGGGAGAAATAATGAATGAATTGGAGTACTCAATCTCTAAGAAGTATTTAGAGGCACGATGTTTAAAAAAAGTTCTCATTAAAAATGACCTAAAACCCTTGTATTTCATCAGATATACCTTGTGCTTCACACTGAAAGGATATTCGGGATTTGTATGTCCATTCGCCATCCTAGGAAAGCACTATCATCTACATTGTGGAATACTGTACTGATAATTATAATTATAAACGGGTGGTTGAATTATAAGTTGTTGTGCCCTTTAGGTTGGATTTGGGCAACTGTGTGTTCTTGTCACATCTCTTCTTTGTTTCCATGATCAGAATACTAGACTGAGAAGAATTTCTAATGTTTAATCATGATTTAAATGCATGAGGTCTATTGACTGGGAGAAAACAATAGTTGACTAAAGCAGAGATATAGACTCTCTGGTGCTTTCTTCATAGATTTTATGCAGAAAAGACGTTTGTTGGTAAAAAAAAAAGATTCAGAATTCAATATGGCAACAACAGAAAATAGCATCTTTGTTGCCCCACCTAGTGTCAATAAGTAGTTAAGAGATGGCACGCCTCACAAGCATCAGAAAGCCAAATGTACCAGGCACTAGCCACAGCATATTTCTCATCCAGCTGTCTCTCTCTGGACAATTCCTATATATCACTGTCCTTATTGGAAGGATAAACATAACTCCCAAAGAGCAGCAACGGGAAAGAAACACAAAACAAGCCAAAAAACAACCAATAAACACACTCAGAAGTATCACAGCAATGTTAATCTCAAATGTATATGCGCCAGTGGCCTGGGGCTCAGTCTTTTAGGAAATGAGCCAATCTTGTTGTAATGGATTTCTGGACACAGAAGTGTTATAATCTCCTCTCAATTTATGCACTTTGCTGTACTCATGGGCCATGACTGGGGAAGTGTCCTTGGGAAAACCGGTCTGGGCTGTCTCTGCAAATAACCACGGAGATGCTTTATAACTGCACCACTGCATCTAAGAAGCAACCACGAGATGGTTTATGAGTCATGATCTGAAAATATGCAAACACACACAGTGGGTCACAAGTTGTGTCAAAGGCGAAACCACAGCCAGCGAAGGTCCGATCTATGGATTTCTCCTTGAGTTCTCCTAGGGAACTCACCGCAGCATCCTGAAGAATTTGGAAAGGGAGGAATTCAGAGATAGGAAACAGGCAGAGCAAAACCCCATCTAATCCTCCTCGCTGCTTCCAAAGCCATGATAAAGCCTGCGCTTGAAATAAGACAGTGGTCTGCGTTTGCTGAAATTCTTCACCTTCCACCGCGTGAGCAAGGTATAAGATTGTTAATGCCTGCGTGCTAATCTCAGATTATCTCAGTGCACTTTCTCTCTTTCTCCCTGCTGCCGTGCACAGCTTGGGAGAACATCTTACCTTTTAAATATTCAGTACCTATCAATCATGCCACTCATGTTACCGTCTCCCAAGGAGATGAAAAGAAAACCGACAAGTTTCTTCACACTGCATCACTGCCCTGGGTCCCTGCACCTTCTGCACGATGGGTGGGTGGGTGGAGGGGGACGTGCCTGCCCCCTACAGGCTCTGACCGGGAAGTGCCACAGGCGCATGGCTTGCATGACCTCGGTAGCTGCGGGAGAATGAGCGTGAGATCTGGAGCACAGAACGGGCCTCAGGTCGGTCACTTGTTAACTGTGTGATGCAGGTGACCCCAGTTTGTAGAGCCTCAACCAGCCCATTGTGTAGTGGGGCTAATGAAACCACCTGGCCTTTCTTGGACATTTCTAAGGAGAATTCCATCAATACAAGAGGATGTGCTGTGTAGACTCTGGGTGTTCTGAAGTGGCTGGGGCGGATGTAGCTAGCCTCATCATGGCACGTCTGTCCCAGAGCAGATGTCCAGGGAAGCCAGCCAGTGTGTCGGAGGAAATGCATCTGAATACACGGCCTGCTGTGGGACCTGGCTTTTCTTCAAGTCACTCTGGCTTGGTGGTGGTGAAGTTTTGTGACTGACAGCGGTGCCTGTGCAATGGCTGCTGGAAGGAGCATGTGTGGCCCAAATCTTTGTGGGTTAATAGAATTTCTCAAGTTCCCAGTACTTAAATATTTCAAAACACACTGTAAATAAAGTCAACTCTTAATTAGGTGAACTAATGGAGATGAATAGTCAGTCAATCCATTAGCAAGCAGGTTCTAAGTATGTGGTATAAACTGGTGTGCTAGTGCACAGCTGTTGCCCCAGGACTCTGGGAGACTGAGGCAGGAGGCTCACAAGTTTCAGCCTAGTCTGGGAACTTAGCATCTTACTAAGACCCTGTTTCAAAATAAAAAAGAAAGTGTTGAGAATGTAGCCCAGTGAGAAGGCCCTGGGTTCAATTCCCAGTGCTTTGCCTCAGCATTGTCTAGAATTGGGGATCCCTTACAGGAATTCTCTGGAATTTCATCTCTGGTCTTGGGTATTTAGGTACATTTCCCTTCTCTGAGTGTGTTTTTGCTGAGGCTGATATGGGAATGAGTCACACACAGACGTGAGCTTTAGTAAATGGACCAGAATTTTCTCTGACCATGAGGGACGAAAAATGCGGTATAAGCAATGCAGAGGGTAAATATTCTAGTCACAATAATTTTAGGAGTTGACATTACTGGTTTGTATCTATCAAGCAATATTCCTTCAAAGAAGGGGGATGTATTTGTGATAAAAATAAATGTTTTCCAGAAAATTGAAGTACACATATCTGTACACATATCTGTTCTGAGCATGGTTGTTTGGATAAAGGCTTAGTGAAGGTTGAAGTGCTTCGATTTCTCTTCTGCGGTCTCGAATTTAGAATCTGTCACCCAGCGGAGCCCACAGGAAACACCACAGAAAGGGGTGCTCTGTCAGCAGGTGCGAGCCCTGGGGCTTCCCAGGTAAGGGCTAGACTTCGAGTCTGCACTGTGGGACGGGAAGGAGAGAAGCCCTAGCCACTTCTGGATGAGCTCAGCAAGAAGAGGCAATTCCTTGGCTCAGCCAGACAACCTCCCTTGACCCCCATCAGCTGGTTACAAAGCTCCTTTTCACTGTGTTATGTGTGCAATTTTAACTCCTATGGCAGCTTCATAAAAGGCGGTGGGTCTGAATCTTCTCCTTTGAACCAGACTGTTCTAAACAATGTATGCTCCACAGATAGAATCGGAAATGTGACTGTAGCTCAGCCAGGCCTTCGCTTCCCACTTAGCCTTCCCTGATTCATGAAGTCAAGTCCATTCCGGCATGGAAAAAGAGACTGGAAAATCAAGAAAGTCCTGGCCGCCAGATCCACATTCCAGGAAGCCCAAGCCTACAACTCCGGGGGTTTTAGGGAACTGAACATGAACGGACACAGGAAGCAGGTGAGAACTGGCGGGGGAGCGCGGGTGGAGCAGAGAGGGGCTTGGAGGGACCCAGGGGGAAGTCAGCCTCCTCCCAGCTCTGCTGACCCAGCTTCGGTGGTTTTGTACTCGCAGCCAGCCATGTCCGCAGGCTGATCTGGAGCGTGGGCCACCACTCCTGCTCAGTCGTCTAAGTACCCTGGATGCTGAGACCCACAGGGGTCTTCTGCCCCAGTCCTGAGCTCAGGGGACACAACCTCTCTGGGACCTCCACAGCTGGGGCAGCTTGAGCACTGGTCACACTGCTTCTCTGGGCTCAGCACCAGAATCCTTGTCCCCCACCCTCGGCCTCTCCTTTGCCCTGCACTGGGCCACCTGCGCGCAGCTGGATGACCTCCCAGGCCTGCAAGGTCCGTGTAGACCCAGGGCTGTGGAGGGGTGGAGTGTGATGTGGCGGCCAGCAGGGTCCACGTGAGGCACTGTGGGTGACGCCATCCCACATCAACCATTCTTGCTCCTTGTCGCATCTTTCGCAGCTGTGCTGCTGTTTGCCTTCCTGCCAGGGGTAGAGAGCCTTCCCCCATGTGGCCGGCACGGTCCCTTTACCACTCCCTGGGTTGTCCTACTAGTGTCGGTTCTGACTAGTTAAAGCCGTGTCTGCTGCTGTCATTTCCTCAAGTCACAGGACATCAGAGCCACAAGGAGAGCCAGAGAGGACCCACTCACGGGGCTCTCAGGGCACATTTGAGGAAATGCAGGTCCCGAGATCGGAAGTAACGGCTCCACGATGAACCTGCCCTTGGCAGTGGTGGGGTCCTCACCAGCTTGACTTCCTGTGTGATCTCATTTCAGACTGTAGCAGTGCCTGGTGGCCCCAGGGCCTTTTTCTCTGATGATCATATTTGCTCATGGTTGAATTTAGTCTTCGTCTATTTTTTCTCACTCTTCCAAACCACAGGGTGTTCTTCTGCCATGGCTCTTTGCAATTCCGGAGCTTTGAGTGCTGATCACACTTTGGAGCAATGCTGGAGAAGTGACAAAGAGCCCCATGCCCTGGGTTAGGGGGAAAGGGGACCGGAGCTGGGGGCAAGAGGAGACACCTGCTGCTGGGGGCCTTGAAGGCTCACAGCGGTATGGGAGTTGCATTTTTAGAGACCAACAAAAATTCTCAAACAGTTGTTTAAAATGAGTGATCAATTGCCAGCGCATGATTTCCTAGAGTCTATAAAAATTATTTCAGATTAGCTGAGACTTTTTTTTTTTAAGTAAAGGGAAGTAGAAATACTGCCTTTCAGGAAAGATCTGGGACTGGGCCGATCTGAGCGTCTGCAGTGGTTTGTCTGATCCCGTTGGGTGTCTTCTCATTTTTTCTGGAGATGGCACGGGCCCCGGGTCCTGTTTCTGCAGTTGCTCAGTGCGTGGAGGAGACATTGTGTCGGAACATCAAGACTCCTGCTTTTAGACAGGATGGAGGCCAGGGCCTGCCCAGGTGAGGGCGCCTGCCTTCCCTGGGGTCTCCCTGTCCCCACTGTGTGCAAGGAACAGGCGCCCCCTACAGCCAGAGCAGCGAATGCACCTGGACAGGCGGCCCCTTTCCTGCCTGCCCCAAACCCAGGACTTTCAAGCAGGAGCTCTCTGGCCCTGCTGGCGGTGGTCCTGGTGTCCCGTGCAATTGCACAAAGTGCATTCCCAGCCTCTGTGGCTACCTTGGGGCTGCAGTGTCGTTCTGCAAGCCCAGACGCCTGCCCTGTGTCCTGCGCTGTGTGTGGGCCCTCACTGCTGCCATCTCCTTCTGTCTTTGTAAACCAGAGACTTCAGGAGGGCTCTGCCGTCATCCAGGTCCCTGCCAAGTGGGGAGGGAGCTCAGCCCACCAGCCCCGCCCTTGGCACGTGCGTCAAACTTCCCCACTGAGTCACCTGGTGCTACAGGGCTGGGGGCCCTCGAATCCTTCAGCTCCTCTGCAGGAAGGAAGAGGCCAGTCATCCTTCTGCTCCGGCAGACACAGAAGACAGGGCGGAACCATCTTGCACAGGACACCGGGGCCAGGGAACACGTCTTCCTCACCCTAGAGCCCGGCGTGGAGCTCACCAGTCATTCACACACCTGGGCTGAGCACTGGTGTTTCTAGAAACCTTCAGCACCCTTAGAACACGGGAGCATCTCACAACCCTGTGTCAGATGGCAGAGTCATCACTGTCACAACACACATGCACCAGCCCTGCTGGCCCTGGGGTGCAGAAGGAAGACAGTGAATAGCGTGCACTCATTCTTCTAACAGCTGTCTCTGTGACCACATTTAGAGCTGAGCTGGGACCCCAAAGGACAACATCCCTGTGTCATGGAAGCTGTGGTGGAGGAGAGAGGTAACAGTGAACAGGATACACATGTATACTACAATCTCAGAGAGTGACGGTGCTGTGAAGACAAAGCAGGAGAAGACGGGTGGGCCGGGGGAGGGGACACTCGGGAAGGGATGATGCCAGGCCTCACGGAGGAGGGGACAGGTTTTACCTAAGCCATCTAGCAGCGGACCTCTTCCCCTGAGTGGCTCCTGGGGCAGGATTGGAGCACAAGTTGTACACTGAGCAACTACCAGCAGGGTGCGCTATGCATGCCTCTGACTCCTGGAGCTACAAGTGCAGCCCCTGTCTCATGACTGATTCCCAGCATGGAGGAAAGAGCTGGAAGCAGGGGGTGAAGCTAAGTCAGCACTGTCTACATCAGTGGGCAAAGGAAGGTAGGAAAGGTGCCCTGGAGGCAGGGTCACCATGGAAGCCACTGCCCCCCTGCATCCACGTGTGTCTCTAGCATGCTCTCCTGCGTCAGGGATGCCGATACCAGGTGCCCCTTTGAGGTCTAGAGCTAGATTTGCAGGGCACAGTGGACTGCGAGGCCATGGGGCAGAGAGTGCAGGGCTTTCTGTGGGTCCAGAGGGGACTGTCGACTTAACAACTTGCATTTTATAAGCAAAGCCATGATTTAACAATTTCCATCAAAGCCAGAAAAGTACACTGATGCAAAAAGAAGACTTTTCACCAGGGAGCCAAGTTGCAAAAGACTTTTAACTTAGAAACTATGAGTTACATTTCTCTACTAGAGTTTTCGGTCATTGGGGGTCAAAGTTAATGGAATGTGAATAAAGGAAACTGCACTTATTCACAGAGTTGTGAGTGTGTGTGGGGTCTTCTTGATGGTGTTTAGGTTTCTGGCTTGTCTAAGCTTGTTTAGAAATAGTAGGAAGGTTATGTTGGCTCACCCAAGAGTTCCTGAGATCAGCTAAAGCACACCCAATTTTTTCCTGTCTCTCTCTTTTTCTCTTTGCCTCTGTCTTTAGGTCTCTATCTGCATGTCTGCAATGTTTGAGCTTATCTGTCAACTTGATTGGCTTGGGAGCTGTCAGGAGTTAGCAGAGTTAACTTCTGGGTGTATCTGGGTGGGTCATGGAGGGGTGACATTTGGGTTTGTATCTGGTCCCTGACTTCTCCCTCTCTAGTGCTCTTCCTCAGCTCTGCTTTCCAGCTGCTATGAACTAAGCATCTTTCCTCCACTATGCCCTTCCACCATTATTTTCTGCCATGAACTGAATCTCCTGAAACCGTGAGTCAAATTAAGCCCCTCCTCCTTTAAATTTTGGGGGTCAAATATTCTGTCCTAGTGATAAGAAACCTGACTGGCAGTGCCAGACTATCTCTCTCTCTTATATACATAGTGATCAAACTAACTGGACCACACTGAGCATTGTTTGATCCCAGAGCAACATTGTGTTTGTTGCTGTTCATGGTCATAAATCGGTATTGAAAAGGATCTTTGAAAATCCCAGGGTTCTCTGTTTCCCAGTGGTGGGAAAAGTGTTTGACCTTGATGTTGGTGGGTTGGGGGACACAGGAGACTAGAGAGGACACAGGAGCCCTTTTCTTGTTTCTTATTAACCCAGTTTCATTACTTAGAGAGAGAGAGAGAGAGAGAGAGAGACAGAGAGACAGGCAGAGAGAGAGAGAGAACTCTGACCTGCTTCTAAACAACCCATAGAAACAATTTTCCTTGGTGACATAAAGTTTAGTGCTTCTTGATATCCAAAGCTTAGATTCTTTCAAACTCAAGTCCTTATACCTGCATCTCAGTTTGTGATATCTAATTCTTTGTGCAGAACCATACTCTGCAATTTTTGTGTGCACACTTGTGTAGGCTATACCACACGTCTCACCTGGTGATTATACTTTGTTTTCATTAAAAAAAAAAAAACTCTTGCTACCCAACTGTGCTCTGGGAACCAGAAAACACGTATGCATCAAATGAGCCATTTGTGTGCATGCGGACCTTCATGCTCACGAATGAGGGGCAGGTCCTGATACTTGAACCTTGAGTCAAATGTGGGCAAGGTGACCTGTTTAGGACACAAAGACCAGAAATACACCTTCTCCTAAGTCTCATGCTTCACTGGGACAAACTAGCAGTTGTACTGAAAATTAAATTAACAAGATAACCAAATGAGCTGCTAATTCTTTACTGTGGACCTGGAGAACAAGGTGAATAATACCATAGTAGGCCTATTCTCTTAGTCTTCTCCTTCATTATTAGATAGAAGAGATGTTTCTCTAGTGCTTTGCATGCAATTTGAGTCTTAAATGTACATGGTGCTACACGCTCAGCAAGTTTTCTGGTTTGTATTGAAGCACCTGAACTATAAGATACAATTATATTTTATAATTATGCAAAAGTCAGTTTTGCAGGGAGAAGGTAAGTTTTTATTAATGACTGGTTCCCAGAAAGGTCTCACGGTAGCCACAGCCCCATCTTCTTCAACCCTCCCATGGATACAGGGAAAGGTTAATTTTTTAAAGTGATAAAGAAAAATCACCATATTCTTCCTCCCAGTGGTGTCCACAGCCTTGCTTCCCTTGAAGCCTTGCATACTAAACACATCATCTTTGTTCTATGTTGGTCTCAGAACTCGTTGCCTTTTCTGCTGACTATAGTGGAAAACGGCTGGGCTAATTCTTATTTTCACAGTCTGTCTGCATTTCAGCTCGCTCTCCTCGTCAGGGACAGCTCCCAGTGAACGACGGAAGAGGCTAATTGGCTAATCAGTATGGAGCGTAGCAGCCGAAAGGGAAGTCAGGGAATTTGGAGGCCACAACACGGGCCGCCCCCCTCCTGCACTCCGGCTCCCCTCGTGGACACTCAGCCCTGTCTGTCGCACATTATCAGGACGCTCTAGCAACTTGGGGCCTTGTGCATCACCTGTGTGAAGGAAACGCACTCGAGGAAATTTTACCATCCTTTACTGCCCCGGAAATGCCTCCCTGGAAGACAGTCTCAGACAGAGGACCGCTTCACGGTGACAGCCGAGGGAACAGAACCCCGAATCAGAATCGGTGGGTGCCGATCACTGGCCACCACAGTTATTTCAACAGTGGACCAAAGAGAGTTGCAGTACACTCGTCTGACAAGAACAGCCCTCCTCTGTTGGCTCTGCACCCCACGATGTGGTCCTGCCTCTGGTCTGCTGCTTTGCCTGGTCTTCAGAAATCACATAGTCCATCTGAGAAGATTCTTAGCAAGATCATCCACCATTTCCCCCTAACAACCCACTCCTTTCCAGAGTGTACTGGCCAGGGAGCCACTGCACACACCGAATGATATAGACAGGGTGCTCTGGGGAGCCCTGAGGCACTGGGGAACCCGAAAAGGCAGTGTCTGCAGTGCCCCTCACTTACCCCTGTGACCAGCTGCTAGCTGTCTTCCAAAGTCTACCTGTCAAAGGTGGTCCTGGGACTGCACAGAGGTAGACAGGAAAGGGTTCCGCAGGTCCACCCAAGGATTTTAGAAGCAGAACTTTGGAAAAATCAGCTGTGTTCTTTAGTCTCTGTCTTTCCTCCTAGAATTTCCATTCCCAGCTATGGGGAGATAAGATACCTGCTCAAAAGAACTGCATACATGCAATGTAGATACACAAATACACATGTGCCTATAAATGTTTCTCTAAATAATGTTTTTGGTGAACTGGACTGGGAAAATAAACCATAACTTACCAGGCTTTATATCCACTTAATCCACATTTATCAAATTATGGGAACCCCCAATAGGACATTGTCATAATTTGTGCAAAATTTGCTGATAAAAAATATCTATGAACACTGAGCTGTAACTAACTGACCTCTAGGATGAGGGTGTTTTTACCTAAAAAATGTGGAGTTAGACCATTACCCTGTATTTTGAAAATAAATTCTTCACACACAAGGCCAGCCTTGGATGGATCAACTGTATAATAAATATAAGATAACTGATTAAATACGAACTTGATGTAATCTGGATTGGGTTACTCAGATGCTCTCTGCTGTTGTTCAAGTAAGCAGAAAATGATAAAAAACCATCAACAGAGTGACTGTATAGCCACTGCTTACAGAAAATAATTTAATCTTAATGAACTTCAGTTTCTAATTAGTACAAGGAGAGGAAAAGTTTCTACCCAACTTATCTCCACATAATCACTGTGAGGACCCAGCCCAATACTGCGCAGAAATATACTTGCAGGAAATGCACATTATTGGTAGGACTTTGATTTACGTATAACTGCAGTGCCAGAGGAGCCTTGGAATTAAAATAAATATGTAATTTCCAAGTTATAAATAATATTCTTTCTATATCCTGTGGGCTCCTATTGTAACAATCCAGTGATTTGTATAAATTTGTTTTGTCTAAAACAGAATCTCTCGATAAACTCCACATTTTAATTTATAATCAAGGTGGAAAATGCTTCCCTGGTTGCATAAATAATGATCTCCTATTAGTATAAATAACCTGAGACTTTGCACCTGCTGGTGACAGTCACTGGAAACCCTGTCCTTGGGCCCCTGGTCACAGCCCTGATCTCTCTGCACTCAGTGGCCGTCTGCACCATAGAGAAGGTATGTCTGAGTCACACCTCAAACCCTCTACAAATGTCCCCTGTGTAACTTTCGGTCACTGTTCCTGTGTGTGTTAGGAATGAGGCACAGTCCACCCTAGAGGGGCCTTCTGCTTGCTCTGGGCAGGTTGGGCTGTGATGTCCCCAAGGAACATGAAGGGCCACCTTTCCATGGTGATCAGACCTAAGAATCCTGTCCACTGTCTGGCATTCTGTGTTCTCACTGGGACCCCCACATTGAAGGTGTCCCTACTACGGCACAGGTTTGCATTTGTTGATAGTGACAGTGGCACGAACCCTTGCAATAAGATAAACTATGATGCACTTAGTGAGGAGGGCAGGTGAATAGGAGGCTGGCAGGTTGATGCTGTTCAAAGCCTTATTTCAATAAAACATCACTAGGAGTGTGTTCATGGAAAATGATGGCTAGACGAACAAAGCTCTCCAACTCTTTTGATCTAGAATCTTTCTGCAGATTCCTGACACTTGTGGGCTATGAAATACGGGGAGAATAATCCGCCGGGAGTTTCAACGCGCGATGTTGGTAAATGGTGTCTCGGAGCACCCGCTCCTGAGGCGCCACCATAGAGACTTCTGCCTGTGTCAGAAAGGTTGTCCCTGTGCCACTGTCTCCAGCAAGCAGTCAGCTGGCCTGGAAATCAAACAAGCCTCTGGTGTCCCCTATAGAGAACTCAGGACAGTCGAAATCACAGGGGAGCGTCCCCAGTGAGAGAGACTGAGAGAGAGAGAGAGAGAGAGAGAGAGAGAGAGAGAGAGAGAGGAGGGAGGCACTACTGTTGGCTGTGGCAGCTCCTTGGTTTGGTGCTCGCAGGAGAGGTTGTCTGTTAGGGATAAAGCACACACTTCCTGTGAGTGTGTAGAGCACCCAGCAAGTAGAAGCTCCCGTCTTCTGTTGGAAGCTGCTCATCTAATCCACAGCAGCCCCCTGGGGTTGCACTGAGCTCCAGTTCTTTGGGGATTTATTTAAAGTCCAGGTAATGGATGATTATGGGCGCTGCCTAACTGGGGAGCAGATGTTGCTGTGAATTGGAGCCCAGTACTGACAGAACGAATCCTGTGTCCTGCTTCTCTCCTAGGGGTTTGCTTTCTGGGACCTCCTTGCTCACCTGCTGATGCTTGGGTGTGGTCACCACACCAGATGTGCTTAGGAAATTAGCAATCCTGGGACCTGCATCCTAAATGATACGGTCGTGCACCCGTGTATGATGACCTTGCTTGAATTAGCTCAGCAAAAATGTCTCGGGCCTTGAGACGCTATCTGACTTTTTAAAACAATCATGTTCCAAATGTTCAAGTCACAAAAACCAACCCTGGACAGTGACATTCTAATGCTATTTCAGTAAGGTAATTTTCCAAACGTGCCACTTTGCATGTTGCAAAGTAGATTACTTGAACTATCATCCTAAATAAACTTGAAAAGTTTAACTCTAGGAAGTAAAGAGCAGAAATAAAATTTGGTTAAGATCCTTGGTTGAATGATACATATTTCAAACCTCCTATCTTAATCCACGGCACATAAAAAATATTCATAATTCGAAATGTTAACGTGTACTGCTTTCCAAACAGTGTGAACATTTTAAAAAGCAATATTTTATACCTTCTTAATAATAAGCCATGGCCAAAATACAACTCATGCATGGTCTTAACTAATGATACCACCTCAAACTGCATGCATCTAATACAGTGTTTGCAAATAATTCCCTTGGTCAGTCTGCTCCCCATCTCTCCACATATTTCACGACACAGAACTATGGCTTTTAATTCTTAGCATCTCATTGGTGGCAGTGGTGCATTTCATCCCCAGTAGAGTAGGCAGTCAGTGGCAACTCTATTGGCACCTATGTTCTGTGCCAATGCCTTATGCTCTTTGTTAAGTCTTCTCCATGACACCTTATGGTATCAAGTCAGGAAGTCATGGATGTCAGACACGGAAGGTTGAATGTGACACGGTTTCTCTTCTATGAGAAGCCCAAACTGTAAATAATTTAAGGAGCCAAGTAAAGAGGAGATGGCAGCATATGTGGAAGTAGAGTTTCTGAAGATGGGGAAAAGGCTTTGGGAAAGCAGATAGAGGGGAGGGCCTGGGGGAGATAGGATTGGAAATGATCAGGATGTGATAGATAAGTAATAATTCCCCCAAACAAATGTGATGATTGTGTATCACAAACACATGCTATTAAAAATTGGGGGAGAGTATGTTTTGATTTATGCAATTTATATATATCTAGCTGCATGCATGTATTTGCCTATAGTTGTAAATGTAAGTGGGAAATTGTTTTTGTAAGAACTTTAAGCCACTGAGACAAAATTTATGTATATAAAAAATTAGTTAAGAAAGTTAAATAAAAAGAATTTTGAGTGAAAAGTAGTTTCCTCAGGGTCATCTTCAGATTTCATTTTTAATGTGAAATGTTTATTTGAAAACAACTGAGCAATCATAACAAAAAAGATAGTCATATAGCAGGGTTCTCTTGATTCATTGAGGCAAAAGTTTTATGCTAATAATTTGTTGAATAATGTTTCATGTTTATATTTTTTATCCTAGATAATTTCTGGGAATTTAATAATATGCAATGTGCTGATGATTGTTACTCTCTTATTGACTGGTTGTGAAATTGTTTCGTTTTGGTTTCTTACTTTCCTTTTGTTAAAAAAAAAAAAAAAAGAACTTTAAGCCACTGAAACAGTCTAGTACCGTGGCATAAAACTCTGGCTTCCTT
The DNA here is from genome assembly GCA_004363535.1 of Dasyprocta punctata. Taxonomy (NCBI): domain Eukaryota; kingdom Metazoa; phylum Chordata; class Mammalia; order Rodentia; family Dasyproctidae; genus Dasyprocta; species Dasyprocta punctata. Next base: position 35,428 of record RJWM01006158.1, on the reverse strand, counting down.
ATAAGATGCTCGCAATGTCTGAGTGGGAAACGGCCTGTCTGTCTGCACATAGGAGCTGCAGCGACGCAATCCAAGGCTCTCTCTCCATTGGCTCAAATGATGGGCTCTGTGCTGAGGAGTTCACTCTCCTGGACCTGAGATCCTTGAAGAGCTCTGAGCTCAAGGAGGAAGGGTAAGAACACACATTGTCACATTGCCACACTGTCATAGTTTTGGTACATCTCTAGGAGGCAAGCTCTGAGCCCTCCAAGTCTCTCTAGGCTCTTAAGAACATGCTCTTGCTTGAAAAGAAATGGCCTTCAGAAAAGGGCATTTCAAAGTCCTGTGTTTGAGTTTTATACTAACAGAAAACTGGATGGAAGGTGCGAGTCATCTCAAGTGCACTGTGACATGTCCCCAGCCCTGCACAGCAGGTGTCACAGTGTTGGGTGCCCTAGATGGGAAGCACACGACCATTTCCTCTCTACTGCATTTCTCTGCATACTTTTCACAGGACAGCCACCAAGCCATGCTGTGGCAATTGACAAGGTCCACCTAATAGCCACTGCCCAAAAGACCCCCTGCCTGGGAGGCATGTGGGCTAAGGATACCCCACAGCACCCCTTGGGTCAGTAATAGCATCTGTGGCATAGAACTTTCAAGAGAATGGCAAACTAATGACCAAGGATGCTAAATTACTTTTCTTGTTCAGTTTTGCTGAGCTAATCTAATATGTATACCATAAATATCTCAGCAATTGCTGTGACCACCAAACCAAAGAACAATTTGACCAAAAGCAAAATTTAAAGCCTAGAAGATAATTTAAAGAAGTCTTCTAAGACAAAGGGAAATTCTTTTAAGCATATTATCCTTTCAGTAGCCATCAAGCCAATTTGTTCCTATAGCAATGTTAGGGCATCAGGGATTCACACCAAAAACCAGGCCCAAGTCCCAACGTGACACTTTGCTAGTATTTTAAAGATTACCATTTTCCTCTTCCTCCTCCTCCTCCTCTTCCTCATCTTCCTCCTCCTCTTCCTCTTCCTCCTCCACATCCTCTCCATCTTCATCATCGTCGTCATCCTCCTCCTCCTCGATCTCCTCCTCCTCCTCCCGGTCCACCTCCTCATCTTCATCATCCTCATCCCCTTGCTCCTCGTTGTCCTCGGAGAACTCCTCCTCCTCGTCCTCCTCCTTCTCGTCCATGTCTTCCGTCCCATCGCTCTCATAACATTCATCCACCGAGGAGCTGTCCGCTTTCACCGCAAATGGTTTCCGCTTGGGAGCAGGTTCTTGGGGCTGCTTATCTTGTGTTTTTCTTTTTTTAGCCAAGGGACAACCATATACACTGATAAAAAACAGAGAAAGAAAAGGAAATAGAGAGAGAGAGAAAAAGAGAGAGAGAGGAAGAGAGAGGGAGAGAGAGCGAGAGGGGGAGAAAGAGAGAAGGGAGAGAGAGAGAGAGAGAGAGAGAGAGAGAGAGAGTTGTGTTATTGTCTTTAAAGATTAGACCAACAGGAGATTCCGATGAGGATATTTAAGGTTGAGCATGAACGACATCCATGCAGATGCCAGAGAGTGATAAGCAGACACGCGCCTCCCACATGTGCCAAATTCTCTTAACGAAACTGCACTCCACAGAAACACAGTTTGCATTGTCTGCTGCCATTGACATTTACTCTGAGTCTCCTAGTTCCTCATTACTGTGGTTCCGAATGACGTGGAGGTGCCAGGGAGATTCCTGAGCATGGTGTAAAGGACATTTGCATGAGCTGCAATAGCACGCAGTTGACAACACAATTTCAATTTATTCAACATCTTACCAGATACACAGCATGTGTGATGTATGTTTAAAATGACATTGATTTTATGTATGCTCTTTTAGCTCACAGGATTTACATCAACTATAAAAGTGTGCTAGGTTGTGAACAAGCTTTGGATTTGTATATCCTGTAGGTAAAAGTATACCTGTAGACACAACAACCTACTGAAAGAAGAGAAGTCCCATACGCGTTTGCTAGTGTTGTGCATGAGGGGAAGCTGTGCAGAGCCCTGTTGGTCCTGGGTGGTATCAGTCCATCCCCAGAATTCCAGAGGATGACCGACGTGTGGCGGTCACCACCAAATCAGGATAAAATTAGTCCAAACTTGAGTAAGATGTTTACTTCATCAGCTAACAAAATTTCCTTGAGAAAGGGCAATTTTCCAAAGCTATACTGCCAATTTAGTCTCATATTTTTTTCTTTCTGGAAATCCTACATATGCTGCAATGAATGAGGGAGAAAAGAGAGAGGCGAAAGTGCTGTGGGCAAATACCTGGCGTGTCTAAAATGCATCGTGTGACCTCCCTGCTGACTGGGTCCACGCAGATGCCTGGAGCCCTGGACTGGCTCAGCTTGGGACTGGGAATGGAGAAACGATCATTTGCTCTTGATGGTTCTGTGAGGCAGGAGCCAGTGTAAGCAGGGGACGCAGAGGGAAAGTTACGACTTCTCACCCCAGGATCTGTGGTCCAATGGGGACTCGAATACGTCAATGACACCACCTCAGATCCACTTACCCTGCTCACTATGGTCCCAAGTACCTGTACTCAACCCACATGTGCTGAATGTATGCATGAGGGTTACAGAGCTACTGATAAAGTGCAGGTCACATACGAAGCTCTGGGTGTCTATGCAGGAAATACAGAGCCATCTGGATTCTTCCAAGTCCTGAGTGATGCAATCAAGTTGGAATGTTAGAAAAGTCGTGGTCAACGCCCAGCCATGTGGGGAGCACGGCGCTTGTGGGTGTGAAGCCGGGGGGGGGGCAGACAGAGTTCAACCAGCCCTGCACGTAGGCAGAAGGTGAAACAGAAGGGAGGAGGGCAGCCAGATTGCCAGTGTGCAGCTGTGTGGGGAGCCCCGGAGCCTGGGCTGTATACTCAGACCCACGATGGGTAACGGGTGCCACCTCTACCAGTGGTGGGAGGAAAAGGCTGGGCAGGTGCTGGGAGCAGGGACCTGGAAACAGGACAAAGGACAGCTATGGACCTCAGAGTCATCAGCTGAGAATGAGAACATACTCATGTCACACAGTTGCCTATGGATGAAATGGAAATGAAAAAAAAAAAAAGCCATGCAGGAGGTTCATACACATGGCAGTGATTACTGTGTAACACAGATGATAAGAAATCACCTCTGCTGTCTTATTACTGCTTGGGTCACCAGTTATCTGGAAAGATGCTACTCCTCAGAGTTCTGGAAACTAGTTCTTTGTAATATCACTACTTCTAAGACAAGTAGGTGGCTGGTACTACCGCAAGGGAGGAGTGCACTGCTGACCATTTCCCCTCATTGCTTGAATGTTGCTTCATCTCATAAAGGCAATGCCATGCATCCAGATCCTAGAGGATGCTACAGGACAGAGCACCCTGAGTCCGGAGGTGTCCCTTCCCCCTTTCCCTGTGACCAATCAGGACAGAATCCCGGCTTCCATCTGGATGTCAAGGTTCTCATCTGTGCAATAAGGGGAAAGATGAATTCGAGGGCTCTGCCTGCCCGGAGATGGGGGGTGACAGGTCACCTGACTGCAGCGTCATCTGTCGTAGGAACAGCATAAGCAAAAGAAGAGCTACTGTGACGACTGGGCCAAGCTCAAGGAAACAAACAGTGGTCCACACAGCACTTGGAATAGAAAGTTTTTAGAGGATTTCTGAAACTGCTTCCCTGTGGACTTTCTTAGGTACTGGCTAGGAGCTGGGTCCACCATCTCGGACATGCGTGGGATTGTCCACACCCCGCGCTTGCCAAGTCCAGCTTCCACACCAATCGTCTCTTGGGTGCTTCCATCTTGGGTTACTGTGTTGTTACGCCCTGGTCCAGATAATGCCATGATGGGTGGAGACAGCCATTGGCTGCCCCCACCTTGCTCTCTCTTTCTCATAGCATTGGAGATTGAACCCAGGGACCTTGCAGCAAGCTACATCTCCAACTCCTTTTAAGATTTCTTTTAAAAACTGTCAGATAGGGTCTCGCTGAGTTTCTGAGTTGCCACACTGGTCTCACACTCGCAGTCCTTCTGCCCCAGCCTCCACAGCGCTGGGGTGACAGGCACACACAGGACCCCCAGCCGATCAGTGCATTTTGAATGGTCTGCTTGGTGCTGGAGTGCCCTGCGCTACAGATGCTCACGAGCAGCTCGCCAGCCTACCTGTGGCCATGGGACTCATCTGGACTGCTGGGGATTGCGAAGAGCAGTGGACATTGTGTCTTCTGGCCGTGGGCAGCTTCTCCACGCCCCCCTCTTTGGCTGCACGCTGCTGCTCAGATTTCCAGGTGGCGATGCTGTGGGACTCAGAGCAGAAATGGAGCTGACTCTCTCACTCCACGCGAGCAGGGCTGGGCTTCACCGGGGACAGCCTCGGGCTGCTGGCTTCTGGCAATGACATCTGGCTGTGAGCTCATTCATGGCAGGTGTTTGGGGTGCAGGGTGCAGGAGGAAGACTGTCCCCATCCAAGGCCTCCTGAATTACACCTCTCCGTGTGACAGCTGCCACTGTCAACACTGCCACTGTCGACAACCCCTGCTGCTTGTCCCTCCTGTTTTCTGGAGACTTCTTCTGTCCTCCTAACCCTCCCATCCCTTTTGGAGAGGAGGATGGAGGAGAGAAAAGAAATAAGGGAGAGTAGAAAAAATATGGGAGCCAGAGAGCCAGACAAGGCAAGCGTGCATGTGGGAAGCCAGGTAGGAATGAGAGGAATGGGTAATGGTGTCACCATGGGCCCCTGGTGACGATGGTCACCACCATCATCCAACAGGCTTTGGTTCACGGGATGTATGCCACAGCTGCCTGGACAGAGCTGGGGTAGTGACCCAAGACATCGCATACTCAACACCGAAAGCCAGGTTTCCTTCATCAACACCGAAGGAGGATCTGGGTTCTCTGACTAGGCCTCAGTTTACCTATCTGAACCGTGAAAGTTACCAGTACGTTGACAGCTCTGGCATTTTCAATCGCTTAGACTTTTGGAATGCTTCCTTTCTCAATATGGGAACTTCCCAGGAAAGTGTAAGTTTTGCTCTCTTTCTGTCCATTTCTATTTTTACCTGGACCAGTTTTACTTCCTCAGCTTACATCTCACAAACCATTTGGATTAAACTGGCAGCCATCAGCACAAAAGTCCTGTTTCCTGCCAATTTATACAGGGGCTCACGGGTTTCTCTACCTCCTTTAAAGGAGTGTAAATACAATGCCACCTCTAACCACATATAAAACTAGATGTCAATTCCCTTCATCCCTTCTCTGTGTGGCTCCTTCTCACCGACTGCTCAGTCCTGTTCATTTTTAAAATGATCATAACATTCAAGCCCAAGCTACCTTTCATTCTACTCATGAGGATGACGGGACTCAGGAATGTGCCCAGGGTGGCGGAGGTCCTTGGGCTTTGTAGGGAAGCCCTGGGACGTGTCAAAGAAGCTCTGGGATGAGCAGAATGCAGCCTTATTGTAATCTTCAAGTGTGGCACAAAGTGACATCAATGCCTTTCACCATCTGTCACTCTACAGGCCCTGGAGGCTCCAAGGTGACCCTGGACACCACATCACTCTACAGGCAGTGGTGTGGTGTCCAGGGTCACCTTGGAGCCTCCAGGGCCTGTGAGAGAGACCCACGATGTCTGTGAGCTGGATGGGTAGTGCCTCAAGGGAGGCAGAAAGTGGGTCTTTGTCCCTATCTACCCATGCAGCTCACCTGAGCTGCAGGTACACTCAGCCCCAGCTGGGCACCTGTCTGTCACCTGGGAAGCTGTCACCAAGGGAGGTTCTTAGCAATGAACTTGGTCTTTGCTCTCATCTCCCCGTGCAAACGCATTCCGGGTTTAGCTGATTTGGAATTTGTGCCCATGGTTGCTTCTTAAGTGACTTACAAAGCCTCCCTGGGCTGCATGTGTCCCATGGGGGCTAAGGGACCCAGCAGGTGTTGGGTGCTTGGGGAATGAGTCAGAAGGAGCCAATCATAGTTCTCCTGCTCATGGGGAAGGAAGTGTAATCATGTGAGACCGGGGCTGTACATGAGGCCTCTCCCTCTCTAAGGTGGGAAACGGCTGGTGCTTAACCGAATTTCATGTTTTAGAGCTGCAGCGTCCACGAGCCATAGGCAGAGATCTAATTAACATGACAGAAAATTAAAAATCTAATTTCTCAGGTGCACTGGTCACATTTCAAGTGTCTGGTGGCTATGTGAGGCGAGTTGCTACCTCACTGGATGGAGCAGAGGGGACGTTTCCGTCCTCACACCAGACTTGCGACAGCCCAGCGCACCCACTGGAACACAGCAGTCGCTCAGTCAGCGTTTGTTAAAGGGAGAAATGAAGGGAAGGGTGCCGGATGCCACAGGGAAGGGGCTGAGGGTGCCAAACAGAGCAAGGGCTGGGGTGTGGAAGGCAGCTCAAGGTTCCCAGCTGAGCCCCAAGAAGGCCCTAGCCAGCCTGGCCAGCTGGAGGGACCAGAGCCTGTGTGTCCACAGCACAGCTGGACTCACTCAGCCCGCAGGACAGCGTGGTGCTGGGACAGGTCACAAAAGGGACCTGGCCTGCAGGCTCCCCGAGGCTCCCAGGTGACCCTGGAGGACCATCAGTGCCTTCAGGGTAGTGACACGGGGCATACCACTCTCATCCTCCTTATATTCACCTCACTTTATGCAGAATGCAGCACTTGAAAACTATTAAGATTGCATTGTATATTTCTTTGCACACAGCTGAAACGTCAAAGAATTACTGCATATCCTTGCTCAGAAGATAGATAATGGTCACACAAGTCTTCTTGTTGAAAAAACCTTCTCTTATAATTTTTACAAAAAAATTTTTTTAAAACAGGATTAGCCCAGGTTGGCCTCGAACTCCTGGCAATCCTCCTGCCTCAGCCTCCCTAGTTGCTGGGACAACAAGCATTCACCATCATGCCCACTTTAAATTTTCCAGACTGTATTCAGAGTCTAAGAAGTGATTTGTAATGCAGATACCAAGCATGAAAACCAGTGGTGATCCTAGCTCACAGAAGTATTCTAAATGTCATCCTCAGGATTCCTATAATTCACTAGTTGCCCACAGCAGAAAAGAAAGTCTCAAATATTTTAAGGAGTAAAAAGGGTAAAAAATGCTGAATTAGAAGTGAGAAATCTGGGCTTCAGTGTTGTGACCCCGTGTAAGCTACTTACAGTGGCAAATGAAAGATCACATTAGATTTTCCCCACAGGCCTATGAGTTCTGCTCTTCGTAGAACAACTCTGCATTCTTTGGCATCCTTCAAGACGTCTTTTAGTTGTTTCTGTGTTTCTGATCCTTGGGTTCTGATCTTGGTTGAAACAGCCTCTGTCTTTCCTACCGGGCTACTCACTTGCCCTCCAAGACGGCTCCGCAGTGAACGCAGGCACGTGTCCAAAATCCCAGGGACTCCAGGGTCTCAAGGCCAGCTTCTGTGCTACTCTTAGTGATTTTTTACTTGATGTTTCCTTTTATCCAATTTTAATACAAACAGCGGGTCAGGTGGGGTGTCCTCTGCCCCTCGTCTCTTGCACAGTTCCTGGCCTTCCCACAAAAACAGAGACCACAAAGGGTTCTTTCTGACCTCTTCTTTTTTACCGATGTTATCTTTCACATATTGCTTGAAGAGTCCCGGCTGAGTCAAGGTTAAAAGAAATATTTTGTAGCGATAGAAAATAATTCTAGAGCACAATTTTGGAGTTGTGAGTTGTAACGGCAGCTCAGTTAACACTAAAGTTGCAGCATTTGCTAGATTCTTTCCTGGGTTGCATCTACTACTCCACAAGGCCAGCCCAGGATTGCGACTCCCCCAACCCCACTGCCGGGAACACATGGTTTGAGTACCGGGCTTGGGGCAGCACAGAAGAGGACACTGGGCAAGTCCAAGAGTTCCCTTCGTCCCTGTCTTGCTTCTCTGGGTCCCCTCCCTGTGCAAGGATCCACTCGAACTGTAACACACTCGCTCTAACACCTTTCGTGCAGAGTAGGTAGGTGAGCAGTAAATATTTGCTGGATGAAGAGTTTTGGGGAATCTGTCTGCATGATTTGTTCAGGAGGGATTTTAATGAGTCATGCAAACCCAATCCCTAACACTCAAGGGGCACAGTGGAGAGCTCAGCAAGGCAGGGAGGGGACTTTTCCGTCCCAGGGAACCAATATATGGGAGGCAGACGGGGTGGGGTGGGGTGAAGGTTGGGGTGGGGCGGGGAGAGGGAGGCAGGGAGGGACAGAGAGAGAGAGGGAGGCGGTGAGCACCATGACCCGGGAAACCCAGAAGGCTGCAGGCGGAGCAAGGCAGTGGTCACCCAGGCCTCCTGGCCATGGTAGGGCTGTCGGTGCCAGCTGGGGTTCTGGGAGACGCCCAGGAATTCGGGGACTGAATGACATGGATGGATGGGCTCTGTAGAAACTGGGCTGCAAGTGCGAGCAGGCTGAAAGAGAACAGGTGGCTCTTTGGGGAGGACATCAGGTGGCAGGCTGGTGGCCTGGGAGTGGGGAGGACAGGACTCACTGGAGCCACAGGGACAAGCAGGGACGGGGGTGCACCCAGTGCACAGTGGGGCTGTCTGCTGTCAGGAGGACACAGGAGAAGACTGCCTATCTGCAGCATGGGAAGAAGCACGGAGGACTGGCTGGCGGGGGCACCGAGTTGGAGGTTCCTGTGCAGAAAGCGGGTGGTGGGTGGGCATCGCAGGGGTGGGTGGTGGCGGCCATGGCTCTGTTGAGGTTGCCACTCTCTCCTGGGAGCCACCACTGGCCCCATTGTGGCTATCATAGCCCAGTGGCCATCACCCGCTGGCCACCGGGTTATAGGAAGAGGGGAGGTAGGAAGCTGAAGACAAAACCTCCCCAGCCACTGGGGCATCCTGGGGGCAGAGGAGAGGGCTCCTGGGCCCTGGAAGGCAGGTCACAACCATATCATGAAAGTAGGTCCTTCTAATGGGTCTGAGGCCCAGACCCACAAAAGCCAGGAGCTAGGGTGGGGTGGGAGGCGATAATCCCAGAACTCTGAGGCTGAGGCAGGAGGACTGCAAGTTGGAGTTTTGCCTGGACAACTCAATGATACCCTGTCTCAAATTAAAAAATAAAAAAAGGGCTGGGGATGTAGCTCCGTGTAAAGACCCTGGATTCAGTCTCCAGGACTACACACAATAAATAGCCACATCAATACAAGAATAAACCATCCCTAGCTATCCACTTGAGGTTGTTGAAATACTGGGCTTGGGGCAGCTTGAGGTTTCCTCTCCACCTCACAGCGCCAGCTCATGACACACGTGATGACACATGCAAACACCCTAGGACCAGCATGTTGTGGGGGAGGCCGCCCGAAGCAGAGGTCTCTTTTTTGTTTTTCCTCTCCGTTTTGAGTAAAATCAACACCACTTCTTACCATTAAACTCTTAAAGGGTTACTCTTATAAAACTCTAGAAGACATAAAAACATTTAAAAATACTTTGGAAGTAATTTAAAGTCACAAATGATTCAATTAAGTGCTAGAATTTCCAAATTTCTGATATGTCTTTTTTTTTTCTTTTCTTTCTTTTTTTTTTTTTTTGTGGTACCAGGGATTGAACTCACAACCTTAAGCCTACCAGAAAGGTGCTTAAGCCACTGAGCCAAACTCCTGGCCCTAGCTTTTTTGAGACAGAGTTGCACTATGTAGCTCAGGCCAGCCTTGCACTCCCGTTGTAGCCCAAGCCAGCCCTGAACTCACAACGCTCCTCTTACCTCAGCCTCCTGAGTGCTGGGATTAAAGGCATGTGTCACCACACCTGGCTCTGCTACATCTTTTCAGCAACACGCACACTAATAAAACCAGTTCGGTTACAGGTTACATATTAATATATTTTCCCAATTTTGTGCTTTTATTCTCTGTATAGAGGGGTTGTTAACCAAGGTCTAGTTGATTTGAAAATTATATACATAAATTTTTAGTTTGAACCTGATATAAATGTTCTAGGCATTTAAAAGATTCAACGAAAATTTGTTCAAAATCTTTACTTGATTTTTCTGCTTAGAGAGTTTAAAAAAAATCTCCATCTCTGGAAGGTAAGGGGTATTTTTTTTCTTTAATGTCCTGAAATGATGGTGCCTATTATTAAATAATTATTGCCTTGAACAATAATTCAACGAATTAAATAAAGTATAAAATGACCACAAGTTTTCATTAACTTCTGCCCAAGAAAAGTAGTTATTTTAGATTCATAGAAGACTTTAGAAGCACCTCCTTTGGTTTGCAGTGGCCCACAGTGAATACCCCCATGGGGTGTGTCCTATTCTGGGGTGCATGGAGCTTAGATTCAAGCTCAGGACCCTGGTGGCTAAGATAATTCATATAAATCCATTTTCTTATTCTTGATGTACTTACAATATTCACCTCCTCTTTCGGTTTCCTTCTACATGTGTCTCTGAGCAATCTGAGAGTTAAGCTGACTCAAACCCTGTGACAGTCATGCCACCAGCACCAGCACCAGTAACGGCTTCCTCCCTCCTTCTTCTCTCTCTTCTCCCCTCTTTACTTTTCTTTCCTTCCTCTCTCCCTCCTGGTTGTATGCAGAGTGATTTAAAAAACACGGTAACTATTAATTAAAATAAATTCATGACAGTAAAAGACGCATTGCCACAAATCCCCCTTAAAACACTTGCCCCCACTTGGACAAACTTATCCCATCATTCTAGCCATTTTCTGCAGCAGTTCTGGAAGTCCTCTTTCCTGAGTGTCTTAATGAGGTGTGATCAGAAATATGGTGAATGCTGGGTAAGTGCCATCCAACAGAAAGGCAGATTTGTAAAAACATGACCTGGTGTCCCCATCTGCCTCAGTCACTGGATCTGGCACCATATGACTTCTGGCTCTTACCCAAGTCAGAATGACTATGAAAGGGAATAGTCTGAATCGATTCAGGACATTGAGGCAGCCAGGACAGCGTGACTGCAGGCATTCAAGAAAGAGGACGCCAGAGCCGCTGCAGAAAGTTGCAAGGATGATGGAATGAGTGTGCTCAAAGTCAGAGGGAGGATTTTGAGGGCGTTTCATGGCAATGTTCATTTTACTGCAATAAATTTTTGAAAAAGATAAACATTCACCGTACATTTTGGTCTCATCAGTGTAACTCCCTATTCTTCAAGTGCATGCTAGATGCCCCTTTTTAGACATTCCAGGAAGAGTACTTTGTTTTGATGTGGTTGGCAAGAAATGACTCCATTATAAAATATTTAAAATCTTGATAGCTGATAGATGAAATGTTTAATTCACACCTGTGACTTGGTGGTAGAGCAATGTAGCTGAACATTCCTAGATCGAGGAATTATGATCATTTATGATCATATGTAAGTATCGTGTGCAAAAATTATATACACATATGCACACACACATTCTCTCCAGACATAATATGCCTTCACAGAAGCACGGATCTTCTTAAATGTGCATTTTCTAATAAGTTATTACAAGTGAAACAGAAGCTTTTGCTCCACATAGATTTCCAGAATTGTTCAGTGGTTTATTGAGCGTGAGGCCACAGCAATGAGCTCTCAGAACTGGCTGTTATGAAGAGAATTCAGATCCCTGATTTTGATTTCTGTACCACGGTTAGGTACCAGGTGTGTGTCTGCACTTCTGTTTCAGATAAAAACACAGGTGTTCTGGGCTGCACACAGGTGTTCTTGTTCTATCTATTTGCTTTCCAAAAGACCATTAGAAATACTTATGGGTGAATTTCTCATTGCCCACTCTTCCCTCCTCGGAGGATACCACGTGTGGAAATACAACTTGGGTTTCTATATGCTATCTTAGCACACTATGGTCTTTTTTTCTTTTTCCTGTAAACTCAGTTGATAAAGATGTCAGATTTTCTTGTGACGGATGGCACCGGTTCTGAACACATAGCTCTCTGTTGGACAAAATCATCTTGGGAAAAGCAATAGAAAATTCTGTTGTTTTCCAAAAAAGATGGGGAGTACAATTGTATAGGAAAGTGACTTCATGGACAAGTTCAAAATATCCCTGAGGGTCCCCCGTCCTAGTCCTGGTGCGCTCTGAACTCTGCATCTCTGTCCCATGCCCAGGTGACTTTGCCTTGTGGGCAGAGGGAGGAGGCCGGAGATTTGGGGCAGGAAGTTGGCTGGGCCTGTAGCACCCTGCTTCGGGGGCAGACAGTGGAGCAGCTGGTGCCCAAGGTTCCGGGAGTGAAAACACTGGCTTGTCTAGGTGTGGCCTGTGGGCGTGTGAGCTGAGGTCACGGGAGACGAGTGTGTGTGTGTGTGTGTGTGTGTGTGAGTCTATATCTGTGTCTTCCATCTGTCACCTGCTACCTATCATCTATCTAATCTACCATCTATTTCTATCATCTGTTTATGTATCCGCCCATCATCTATCTCTGAAATCTACCATCTATTTACCTATCTGCAGAATCTATCATCTATCAACATATCTCTATCATTTATCAGTGTATGTATATATCTATTATGTATTTTTCTATCAATCTATTTCTATCACTATCCACTATGTATTAAGTATCATCTATGTCTATACTAATTTATTTTTCTCAGTCTCTATGCATCTATTCACCTCTTATTTATCTGCGTATCTATTATCTATCTTGATCATGTGTTTACCTATGTATCTATCACTTACCTTTCTATCTCTATACTCTGTCATCTCTCTACATATCTCTGTCGACTATCATCCATCCATGGATGTAGCCATCATTTATATTTCTATCCCAATTAGCTATTTCTGCCTCTATCATTACCTACTATCTACCGTTCATTTATATATTGATCACCTATCTATCTCAATCTATTTCTATATCTACCTACCTGCCTTTCATCTACCTTTCCGTATATACGATGAACTCGATGAACTCGGGAGCCTTTCCTCTCCCTGAGCATGGTTAGAGACACTCAGCCTCCTTCTAGGTCCAGCAGAAGCTGCCCGAGCTGTTAAGAACACAGAGAAAAGACAGTGTGACAGTGCAGATCCAGCGCACCGTAGGTCCTCAGTGTGGCTCTGGGCTCTTCGTGTTTAAGTGAGCACACCGTTTACTTATTGGAAGTCATGGGATTCCTGGTGAGCGGGTCCCAGCCTGCGTCCAGCAGGTGCCCGTGGGTCTCAGAGTGTCCCTCATGCCCCCTGGACTCTGCTCCACAGGAGCTGGCACTGCTGTTGGGGTGTTGTCACAGGCAGCCAGCCCTGGCAGCTTGCTGCGTTGGCAAGGGAGATGTAAGCTGTAAAACTTTTTCCTTGTTCAGAGAAATGGACTATTGCTTCTTCCATATCTGCAGAAAATTTGCTGAAGGGGCCCAAGGAAGAGGAGGCAGTGACTGCATATAGAATCAGGCAGGTGCTTTCTCAGTTTAAAAATAAAACTACTGGCTTCCAGCTCACTAATTGGTTGACTGTAGATGGAGCTGCTACCATGGTGCCTAAAGCCATTTTATCTGTCTCCCTATTTAATAATTCTAACTAGACAAGAATCTTTTTTTTTTTTCCTACCAATTTTCTTAGGAACTGCCTACCCTCAACACCTTGTAATAGAAAAACTAATCTCAGAGCTACAACATGCAAAGTTCTCAGACTTTTACTCAAGAAATGGTTTTTTAAAAAGCTTCCTGAGTTTCTGTGTGGTTGGCTTTATCACTGTAGGCCTCAGATTTCCTGGGTCTTCAGCTACGATTTCTGGAATCCCAGGACAGGGAAGGGGTCTCTGGTGTCTCCGGAGGGTTTGAGGAGAGGTGGGCATTTTTGCAGCTAATTAGAGGTGCTCCTTAGCTTCCTGACCACCCAACATTCGGGCTGCACCCAAAGGCACAGCCCAGAACCACCAGGGTTGCTTAGCAGCAGACCAAGCTCAGGGGGCTGCCGCCGACCCGTCCACGCTCTGTGGCTCCTGCCCTCTGCCGGCCCGGCCTGAAGAGGAGGTCAGCATCCTGGCCTCTTGCTGGCCTCTAAAGAAGATGTCCCCATGGAGTCCAGGCCAGGCCTCCCAGGAGCATGAGATACTTCTGTGTGTGGCAGTCCTGACCCTGAAGATGCTGCTCATGGCGACTTGACTTCTCTCTCAGCAGCCCTGCTGAAGAATCAATGCCCCAGAGCCAGGCAGGGACTGTAGATCGACTTCACGACTGTTTCTGTTCCTTCCGTGGTGAGGCAGTGAGTCTCTGAGTGCGAAAGCTGCTTCTGTGGATCACCGTGTGGTTCCAAGCGCCCCTGGCTGGGGTCCCTGCGGTCCTGATGGGGTGGACCCTGGGCCTCTTGGTTCTGGCTGCTCAAGTGCTTGATCCGCCTGTGCGTCCTGTGTGATCAACCAGGGGACCCTGGGTGGCTCCTCTGTTGCTGCCTCCGTTTTGCAGGTGTTTGTACCTAAGTCAGACAGCAACTGTCGCCTGCTCCACTTGCTTGGATTTGGGGGTTGCAGGTGGCCAGGGAGAGGGGCAGTCCTTGCTTCCATAGCCTTCGATGTATCTTCTCTCCCTCCCTTTCTCCACTTCTGTCTCCTTTCTGTGCTTTTCTGGCAGGATGAGATCAGAGTCACAGCTCGAGGCTTCACGCGGGCTTGTGTGGGCGCTGCTTCCCGCCAGCCTCCGCCCGCGTCCCCGACACACCCTCTCTTGCAAGCTCCCCTGGGTCTGAGGCAGGTGTGCGCCTGTCTGTCACACGCTGTCTCTTGACATAATATCACCTTCTCTCGGGGACTGTCTTCTTGTCCCTCTCGTTTTGGATGCAGAGCCGCGTGCGTCAGAATAGACTCCGCAGGTTCGGCCTCCTTGGTCTTCTATGCAGCCAGAATCACTGCAAGCGATTTCAACTCGCCTTTGTGCAATTTCCAACCAAATACTGTCGCTCCTGGAATCAAGAAACCAGACGAGTTTCCAGAGTGGTCTAAGATGCTGACCTGGAAGCACAGCTCCGCCACCTGCTCTCGTCTTCTAAAGTGATCACGGTGCCTGTGTCTGAGACCCCGGTATCTTGTTTGCTAGGTCTGTGCTTGTCCCTGGCACACGCTGGCACTGCCAGGTCTTAGCCAGGGCCAGCTGCATCCACAGGCAGCTGGAGCCTAACGGCTTGCTGGGCCCCACTGTATGCCTTGCGCTGTGCACGCTGGAGGGTCTGGCTCTCCGTAGCAGCAGCAGCACAGTAAACTGACGCCCTCCACAGACCTGCAAAAGCCCAGCTGGAGGACACAGGCAGGCAGACTGGCCTCACAGGCCCCGGATGCAGAGCCTCGAGGGGTCACCTGAGATCACGATTGCGAGGATTTGACCTTGCAAAGCACTTTCATATGATAATCGATGTAGCGCTTGAGTAATGACAAAAATAGCTCTAAGAAAATGCCTCTGAAAAGTTATATATATATGTTTTTGGCATTTTTTTCCTTTTTCTTTTTTTGCTCTAGAAAAACAGGGTAAAAATTTCTACGGGAAATATCTTAACTCGATGGACTTGTTTTACATTAGTATATGTTTTTAGATGTACAAATGAAACAGTTTACATCCACAACAGCGATTTTCAGCATTTCAGGGGTAACGACAGACCTCCCGTGCTCTCTTTGGCCTGTCTTGCCTTTTTCCAGTACTTGGGTTCTCCATACCAGCTCCACGCCTACTGCTTTTAATTTTGAGATAGGGTCTAGTTGCCATGTTGCTGAGGCTGGGTTGAAACTTGTGATTCTCCTGCCTCAGCCTCCCAGGGTGTAGGGCTTATGGACATGTGCTATCCGCTCGGCTCCTCCCAGTCTTCTCTCTCCACACCCTCGTCAATGAGGGCCAGTTGCGTCCACGTGTCTAGGGCAGCGCCTCTTCTCCAGGGACTTAGGGGCACAGATAAGGCAGACTCAGCACCCGGGGCCCACTGACCAGCCACAAGCCACATTCACTCAACAACCCTCCAGTGCTGAGAAGTCAGCAGACATTTTGTCTTTTTTTTTCTTCTGTAGGGGTAACCAGTAACGTGGCTTGCAAATTACGAGGCGTTTCAGGAGGCCACCATGACTGTCACTGTGACTGTGACTCCAGGCATCCTGGGGGCCAAAGAGGAGCCTCCTTGGGCAGGAAGGAAGAACCACCTTTCATTGCGTCGGAGCACTCGGAGGATGGGGGGGCTACACCCTCTTGTTCCCCTTCCTGGGCTCCCCCAGGCCAAGAGGAAGGGGCTAGGCAGGAAGGGGCGCCCCCAGCCCGCTTCTGGGGTCAGGGGCCCCGGCACTGTGCCGGTTGCAGTCCAGGTTCCACCAGGCTGAAGCGCGCAGGGAGCAGAGGTTGGGGACGTGTTCTGGTCACACGAGCGAGGCCCAGCGACGGGGCCCTCCTGGCTGGGTGGTGTGGTGAGGCCAGTTTTGGTCCTGTGGGCTCGGCCGGCGCAGGACAGGCGTGGGACCTTCTCTGTGCTCCCTCCGCACTCCCATGGCAGGTCCCCGTGCGTTAGTGATGAAGAAGAGGTCCCCCAGGACGCTCACAGCCCCGCTCCCTGCGGTCTGAGGAAATGAGGTCTTTTGTGTGAGAAGCAGCTGTCTGGCGCTGTGAGACGCAGCATTAGAAGCTGCTCCCAGCCTGCGGGGCGGAGCCTGGAGGATGTGACAGGTCACCCAGGTTGCGCAGAAAGGAAGTGGAAGGTGCCCACTCCTGACACAAGCAGAGGCGGTGAGGTGCTCAGAGCTGGTGCCACTGGGCTCTGCACAGGGCAGGCCGCAGGCAGAGACAGCAGGTGCCCACAGCACTCCCATGGTATCTGAGCTCTGACTCCCCGGGGACGCCTGGTGGGGAGGGTCCCAAGGTGCAGGCGAGGTTGGTCTGGGGCTGCTCCTTCCCCAGAGAAGTGGCTGCTGTGTCCTAGCTGAGCCTTCCTCTGTGGTCAGTACGTGCAACCAGGGTGGGAGTGGAGAGTGAGTCTGTGCTGATTAAAGTCACCCTCCCACGAGACGCAGCACCTCTTGGCAGGGTGGGAATGCTGACTGCGGCCACCCTCTGCTCCCAGGAGGGTTGAAGGACACCCCACCCCATGCCGCCACAGGTCTGCAGCCAGAAGGTGAGTTCTAGCTCTGGTTCACCATCCTCCGTGTCATCATCTGGGGCTCAGTCAAGAGCAGGGGTGGGGTGGGTGTGCGAGGCGACCCCCGCCTGCGTGGTCACGGGCGCAGGTGATTGTGGGCCCTTCGTCTTTGCTGGGATGTTTTGGTTTTCAGTTCAGCACACTGTGGCTCTGTGAGCTGCGGGCCCAGGACAGATTCCTCTCCATCCCCACAGATGCTGTCTCTTCGGGGATTCGGGCCCGTTCCTTTAGGTGCGTTCTCAGCAGAGCACGCCAGCTTCCCCGGGATCCCCGTGCAGCAGGTCTCAGCGGCCTCTCTAGCAAGTTCCCAGTGGTCAGTGCGGCCGCAGTGTGGGTGAGAGCAAGGCGATCAACCCCTGTCCCCCATCCAGAGGCAGCTCCCCCTCCCCATCCATGCCAGCTCAGGGAGAGTCATGAGACCCCCATCAGCCCAAGAAACACAAGGATGGTGCTGGGGTCTCAGCCAGCCACCTGATTGCATCTTCCAAGCCAGTCTGAGGTGAGGCTTCCATACACTGTGGTTGGCAACATCCACACTCATGTAGACAAAAATGCTACCATCTCACTGCACTGAGACACTGCTGTGGCCAAGGTAGCATTTCTTCCCTTTGACTCTTTTACTAATTTGGAGAGGAAGAGGATATTGAAGTTGGCATAGTGATCCTATTTTGGGGCAGGGCAGGGAAGAGAGAAGAAATAACTTCCCACCCACTGTTCAGAACATCCTCTTGATTATCTCAAGGGCTTCAAGTGTGAACGTAAGTAGTGATGAGAACAGTAATAATGACACCTGATGTCCCCAAGTACGGATACAAAGAACTAGATACAAGCCAGGTATAGTGGTGCACGCCTCTAAACCCAGTATGCGGGAGGCTGAGGCAGGAGGATCACTGTGAGTTCAAGGCCGGCTTGGGCTCCATAGTGAATTTAAAGCCAGCCTGAACTAAACAGCGAGATACTGTTTCAATAAACAAACCTAGATGCACTGCTGCTCATGCTGCTGGTTCCCCCCCAAATCTCCAGGGGTTGTGAAGCTTTGGAGGTGCTCAACCCTGAGGCTCACCTACTGGGATTTTGTCCTGGGGTAGTGATGTGAAGAGTTGGGGCCCAAGGAGGTGAGCAGGTGGGGGGCTGCACCCTCGGGAAGGGTCAGAGCTTCCTCTCCAGAGCAATGTGACTGCTCTCTCATGCAGCCCCATCCTGTAAAATCAGCCCTTTATGAGACGCCTGGTCTCTCGTCATTTCCAAGCAAAGACAGCATGCGGATGCCTCCCAGAGCCCACCAGTGTGTGGTGGCAGCACAAATGCGAACCCTGTCACTAGCAGGTCTCAGGCTGGACTGCTTACTCCCATGTCCCGTGTGTGAACCTCACTGCCGCCACAGGGCCCCATCTCGGCCCATCAGGACCTCTGGGCGGCCGCCACATACCTGCCAGTGGTGGGGTGAACTCAGCAGGGAGTTTTTGGTGTGTGAACCCTGAATAACAGCAGCCTTGCACCCATTTCTCAGTGTGCGGATCTTGTTTTTTGTTCCAAAGCCAAATTTATATATTTTTAATCATCAGTCAAGAAACCAGGGCATGATTATAATTGCTAACACTAGACTTGGCCGTCACAAACCCTATTCATTATTGATTTGCTATCTGTTCACTTAATGTGTTTAGAAACTGATCTGAAAATAGGCGGGGCACTTTCTATTGGAATGTGGAATTATTCACAGAATAGATCCATTTAGTTTCATCAAACATCAAAAATACCCCTTAAAATGCATTGCATGTTCTGTTTCCTGGCCTCACGTCTCCTGAGTCTGTGACTGTCCCAGACCAGGAGGCGAAACTGAGAAAGCTCAGAGCTCCAGGGTCACGGTCAGGGTTTTTTTTTTTTTTTCCAAATAAAGGACTTACTGTGACAATAAAGGCTAATTGCCACTGCAGTCCAAAAAGACAGTGCCTGGGTTTCACATCTGCACACACAGCTCCCTGGAAGGCCTCACGGTGACGGTGACACTGTGATGACAACTGGGTCACCCAAATAAATACCTCCATCTCAACGTTTCTGCTTTGTGTGCCCCTGTGCCATGCTCTCGGATGCTTGCTGGAGATTGGATGCTCTGACTTCTCATTTAAGGAGCTGGTGACAAGGACTGAAGTCAGGGGACATGGCAGGGAGCTCCAGCTGGGTGACGGCCTGCACTGCGATGGCTCAGAATCCCTCCCCAGGGTCCTGCAGCGCCCGTGGCACGGCAGCCATCCGTTAATTGGAGCAGCCAGTGCACAGGGCAGCGGGCTCCAACACACCCAAGTAGATCTTCATTTTTCACATGCAGGGCCTTGCTAATTAAAATCAGCTTTGCAATTAAACGTGGAAAATTGTGTTCAACTTTCAAGCGCCATTCGGAAGAGATGCAATTATTTGTAGGGTATTTTATTTCAGCGCAAATGAAATTTCTATCTACGAGGAGCCAGTAAGAGCAAAAGGGAGGTAGAAGGAAGGGAGTTCTATTTCTCTGTGTCTTCCTCCCTCTTTTTTTTTTTTTTTCTTTTGGATTATGGATGCTGTTCTCAGTGGAAGTTGCAATGCTGCGCTATCTCCCAGCCAGTACCTGGCTCTGTTCCAAAGCTTTTAGTGAGTGCTCTCTGTCAAGGCATGAATAATATCACCCCGAGGCCGTTGGCAGAATCCAAATGAGGCGTGCATACATCAGGAAGCAAGCCCTCCCCTCGACTCCCCAGCAAGCGCCTGCAAAGACAGGCAATTACTCACGGCGCCTGCCGCCTGGCAATCACACTGGTGGGCGGAAAGGTATATGGGATGGAAAAAAATTCCAAAGAAGGAAGACACACAAAAAAGCCAGAGAGCATCTAATCATTTTCTAATAAAAAAGAAAAGCTACCCTTTGAAGCTTTTCATCTGAAAGTTGCAAATTAAATAGTTTAGCTCAGTATTTTCTAGATTGGGGAGGAGGTATCATACCAATACCCGGCACCTAACTTTAGGGTGTCTGTTGGTTGTTCCCGGATTCTAAAGCTCAAGTATTGGTTAGGTATTGTTTTCAGAAGCTGATGCGTGATGAATGAATAATTAAAAAATTGCAGGGAAGTATAAATCTAAATGAAATCGCTAAATTAAAAAGAAAGAAATTTAGAAGGATCACAATTCCTTTCTGTGTTTCCATCTCTAGTGCATTGGAGGCTTACATAAAAATTATTTTAGAATAATAAGCAAATCCAGTTAATATAAAACACTCTAATATATGTGCAATTATTGATAATAAGGCTAAAATTCCAATTCCTGTACGTTGCTTAATATTACTTTGTAGCAAATATTAACAGATTAGGGTTATCCTTATTTCTAATTTTTG
The DNA here is from genome assembly GCA_004363535.1 of Dasyprocta punctata. Taxonomy (NCBI): domain Eukaryota; kingdom Metazoa; phylum Chordata; class Mammalia; order Rodentia; family Dasyproctidae; genus Dasyprocta; species Dasyprocta punctata. The sequence goes on along the minus strand of RJWM01006158.1, from coordinate 15,021 downwards.
GTGGGAAAATTAAAAATGCTTTGATAACAGTAAACTCTTATCTTGAGGCTAAAAATATTCAAGAAATATTTAGAAATATTTTGACATTCTGCTTTTTAAGCTTATATCTCAGTATCTATTTATAAAATATTGTGATCCTCTTGGCCAGAGAGCTGAACTGAATTAAAGTACAACAGGTCCCATGTGAGGGTATCAGCCTTCGGTTTGGGGGATCCCTGCGGGGCCCCACCCCTTTGCTTGGGTCCAGTGTTGAGGCCCAGTTGGGTAGCAGGAAGCCAGCGCTGGCCTCCCTTGGTATGGAGATGCTCACCGTGGGCCACCGTGGGCCACTGGCTTGCACAGGTCGGAAGGCTCCCTGCCAGGGAAGGTCAGGGGGTAAACTAAGTAATGCTCCTAGGGCCATGGCTGGTGCCTTCTGGGTATTCCATTTCATTCTGACCACTCATCCACTGGAACACAGCTGCAGACTCACGAGAGGGTCTTGCCTTTGGCATTTTAAATACTTATTTGCCCACAAGCCAGCTTGAGGAATAAGGGAGGAGGTCATACAGGTGGTGAGAGCAATGTCAATTGTGAGGTTCCCTTCTCAGGCTCAGGGACCTAAAACTCAAATCTAGAAAACTCAGGATGACCTAAAGTTATTTCATCTCTCTGAAAAATGAAGCTGATTGAAGTTTTTAGACACATAGTGTTTGAGATGCATAAATGTTTCTGGCTACTTCTAAGTGTAATTTAGGAAAAGCCAGAGTAGTAGAATATACTGAACCATGTGTACAGAAGTATAGCAATGGAGTCAAAAAACAAGAAGCCAGATTTCCTAGATGGTGGAGTCCTTTTTATTTATTTATTTATTTATTGAGACAGGGTCTCGCTGTGCAGTTTAGGCTGGGCTTGAACTTGCTTAGTAGCCTAGGCTGGCCTTGAACTCATGGGGATCCTCCTGCCTCAGCCTCCCAAGCGTTGGGATTATAGGTGTGTGCCACCATGCCCGGCCTCAGACAGCAGAGTGTATCATTCATCTTTATGGTTATTGCCTTGGATGTCGGGAGACTCATACTAAATGCAATATCATATGAACCCTGCCATATCCTGGATTTCTGGCAGAATTACATGTCCACTTCTTTTATATTGTTACTAACTGATCTTTTTGATTGATCATTTAACTATGCTATTGTACTTGGGCTTACCAGCTACCACAAATTGCTTACAGGTTATAATACAAATAAATGTCTAACCATTGCTTATCTTTTGTTCAAAGATACAATTTTGGAATTAATATAAAACGTCCAGTAAGTAAGTGTTATAATCTTACTCCTATGCTCCAAGTTTTAAACAGGATCTCAAATGGTGAATTCCCTTTTCAAATTGTTGCTTCATGACTCAGGTTTTATGTGGTGGTTGATTCTCCTCAGTTCCCCCTTCTTCCTCCCACAAACCCACAGTCCCATCTGGATCACACTGGGGAAAAAAATTCATCATTCCCAGACCAAGTCACCCCACACCTCAGGCCACCACCACACATAAGCTGGGGGCATCAGGAGGGTCACGGGTAAGTGAGCAATGTTTGATCTTCTTACACTGAAAATAAAGGGTAGATGGTTGGCACCATCTTATCACTTGATGATTATTTCCTTAAAAATGTGATTTTTTTACATCATACTTTTTTTTTTGTGTGGCACCAGGGATTGAACTCACAACCTCACACCTGCCAGACAGGCACTTAAGTCACTGAACCAAACTCCCAGCCCTAGTTTTTTTGAGGCAGGGTCACACTATGTAGCTCAGGTCGGCCTTGTGCTCGAGTTGTAGCCTAAGCCAGCCTCGAACTCACAACGCTCCGCCTACCTCAGCCTCCCGAGTGCTGGGATTAAAGGCGTGCACCACCACGCCCGGCTAACATCATGTATTCTTCACATCTGCCTCAAATGGTTTTTTGCATATCAAACAGCATATGGAGATAATACCTTTGTGGGTCGCAGCCCGGGGGAACAGGGGTGACACAAAACAGTGACTTTGAGCTGCATAGGCAAGGCGATGCATCTACTGTCATACGACTGCTGCCAAGGCTGGGGCTTGAGCCCCCATCACAGGTGAAGAGCCCTGACTTTCTGGGATGTCATAAGTCACCCCATAGTCAGTGCCACACCTGCACTGCAAGGTGCGTGCAGGTCATGGGGTCGGTGGCTGTCACAGGCATTTGATCATCAGCAAATCATTTAAAACCAGCATAAAGCGAAGCCAGATGTAATCCACATCCTCCATGTTTGAGACGGCAAATTAGAAGTCGTTAAAAATATATAAGTCTTATCTCCTACAATGAGGAACAGGTTTTTTTTTTAAGCTTAAGTAATTAAAAAGCCATCTTTTAGTTAAAAATTACTGATAATGTATAGACATCAAACAAATGAAACCCATCTTGACAAGACGGCCTCCCAAGAGAAGCTTGGGACAATGATGCTGTTTACAAATGACATCACATTCAAATGGTGTTGCTTCTGAAATGACATCGCTTTTGAATGACACCACTTTTGAAAGGTTCTTGGTTTTAGGCAGTAAAGTCTACAGCTCTACCCTGAGGACACCAGAGGCCACAGGTGTCAAGTACCGTGTCCCTAGACCCTTGGACAATTAGTGGCACAGAGGAAACCAGAATGTGGGTGTCCAGCCTCTGCAATGGCGGATCTCCAACTATAGCATACGACATCATATTTCATAACGAACTACTTGCGTTAAATAAAAGGAATTCTAATAATTCAGATAATATTAATCATGGTTAAAAGTGATGGCATTATTTAAAATTAAATAAAAATGTCATTGAAGCGTTTTCTGAATTAGAGGTTTCTGAGTCCTCCCTGACATCTCTCCTGACTGGGGAGGTTTGTGGGCTTCTGTGGTCCTGAGTCAGCACCAAAGCTAAGGAGGAGGGTGGGCACCAGCTTTCAGCTTAGTTCCAGCACTATTTTTGTTTGGTTTCATTTTGTGGTGCTGGGACTTGAACCCAGTTGTGTTCTACCACTGGCTACATCCCAGCCTTTTTTATTTTTTATTTTGAGACAAGATCTTGTTAAGCTGCCCAGGCAGAGCGTGAACTTGTCATCCTCCTGCCTCAGCCTCCTGCTGTGGTTCCTACGGGATGTGAACCACCACGCCTGGCTCTGAGTAACATCTGTCAGCAGAGAAGAAGATGTCGTGGATGGATGCATCCATGCACCATGCAGAGACACAGCAATCCACACCTGAGCCGAGCGCAACTTGGTGAAGAATATGAATGTTTGATAAAGAGGTGATCAGCAGAGGCAAATGTTTATCATTTGGGTTTGATCAGTGTATACTGTGCCCATAGTAACGCACCCCATTAATATGTACCACGAATGCATGTTAATAAAACAAAAATAATTTCAGTATTTGAAATAATGCTTTGGAAATTTCATGATTTTTTTTTGCAAAATCATGACTGTGAGATCATAACTAGCTCAAACCCAATTATAAGCTTTTAGCTAAAGTTAATAATTTCTTTTCATAACAGTATGATAAAGTTTAACTATTGACTATTCAAGACATGACTAGGGGAACATAAGAGCTCACTCAAGGTGTGTTAATTTGTTTTCTGTTGAGAACATAATGCAGTTTTTAAAACTTCTGCATTAAGAACTTACATATCTACTTCCCAAGGCGATAAAAATCCTTAAATGTGATTCAGTAACTTACTATTTTATACAATAAAAATAATAACATAATAGATTACATGGAACAATTTAAATCACAAAATTCCCTAGATAACATGTCCCGCAGCTCCTCTGGTACTTGACAGAGAAAGTCAGACAACCGTTTCTGGATAGATGCTCATTAAAAAATTCCCTGTCTCCTTCTACACCAGCATGGGGACTTGGGGAGTAATTTGTAATTTTTTTCTTTGATTTTTACTAAAGGATAATCAAAATAATTGCTCTATTTTACCCACGAATTAATGTTCCAGGGGAAAGGAAAGGCAGCAGAGTGTGTCATGGTGAGGAGCCGTCACCCTGGGCCACCGTGGAAGACCCTGCCACAGAGCCCAGGGTGATGGAGGTCTGGCCGCCAAGGGTTTGTTAGGACAAAATGACCCAAGCTGGGGAAATGAGCTAAGAATGTGGTGAGTCTACGCGCCCGTCTCGCCTGTCACGGCGAAGATCTTCCCACAGATGGGCAGCTATGTCCATGTCACAGGGAAGAGGACATTGCCCAGTGGCAACTGTGAGGCTGGGCCTGAGCGACGGCTGGCTAGGCCCTGGAGGGGGGGACAGACCTGCTGTGGTGCCCTTTCAGGTGTGACAAGGGTCACCTCACCTAAACATCCTGCACACCTGTCACCGTAGGGGCCTGAAACCCCAGTGTTGACCAGAATAGCAGATTTGCCCCCAAAGCCCCACCGGCATGATCTGTCCCACTGTCTCACACATGCGACCTCTTCCCATCACTGCCTGGTGATGTGCTCGGGCCGCACTTCCCAGAACTTTTTTTTTTCTTTTGTGGTACCGGGAATTGAAAATGGGGCCTATGTACTGAGCTACATCCCCAGCCTTTTCATGCACTGATTTATTTTGAGACAAGGTCTTGCTAAATTGCCCAGGCGGACTTGAACTTGCAGTCCTTCTGCCTCAGCCTCCTGGAGTGCTGGGACTGAAGGTGTCTTCCACTCTACCCAGGTACCACCTACTCTCTTAACAGGAGAACCTGGAGTTTCTACCGGCAGGCCCGTGTAGACTCCCCAGCTCCCGGAATAGCAAAGCGAGGGAGGAGGAGTACAGCATCCCCACAAGACAGCAGGCGGCCCCGTGCCAGACACAGATGGGGGAAGCGAGGTCAAGGCCGCTGCTCGCCGGAGCCAGCCTGGATTTCCGCCGCTTGCGCCTGGGAGGCGTTGGGAGGTGGTTTTTGGTTTGAGAACGTGTACTAGAGCACAAAGACAGTTCCTCAGAGGGACTGTGACAAGTGAGCGGGGACAAAGACAAGCGCCCCACACCTTGTTTCCCGAGCACCCCTATCCACACGCGCCCCACCATCTGGGGTGGCTGTCTATAGAAGTCACTTCGGACAGGACACCGCGAAAAATGCAGGCATTACCTTCTGTGTCTTGCATATTTGCCACTAACGTGACCACTGCCATCACAGCCAGGAGTGGGGCAGCTGAAACAGGAAAGAGGGGGTTACACAGGTGCCACACGCTGCGGGCAGGGACGCTAAAACTTCCGTGGTGTCACCGAGGAGGAAGGGGGCAGCCCAGGCCGCAGGGCAGGGCAGAGCCCGGGGCAGGGCAGGGGTGCTTTTTATTAGCAGTCTGGGGGATCAGTCTCCCCAGTGCAGGAAGACCCGAGCAGGCTGCCCAGGACCGGGGCGTGCTGCGGGCTCACTACGAGGCACAGATTCCCGAGCCAGCAGGGGGGACGGGCTTGACCCAGCGGGCACTGACCTGAACAACTCCTGCACTGCCGGCTCCACGGGCACTGCAGAGAGACGGGAGATAGGTCAGGATTTACCATGTGTCACCACTGCCCCTCTTCACAGACAGTCACCAAGAGGGCGGAGCTGGGAGGGCATCACACTGAACCCCGGAGCGGCTCTGCAGGACCGAGGTGACCGGAGCTGGCCTTGGGCGCTGACACGGGGACGTACCTCGGACCCCTTTGGACCGTGTGCGATGGCGCTTCTCCTCGGCGTCCACGTCCATCTGGGGATAGACAGCAGGTGGTCAGTGTCCGGGGCGTGGCACTGCTGGCTGTGCCGGGTTTTAGGCCCAGAGCAGCAGAGGGGCCAGGCAATCTAATGTTTTATTTAAAAATAATCAGCAGACCTCAATTTCGCAGGGAATGTTTAATCAGGAGACCTCTGCACCCTACGGCAGGGTGGGTTTTGGTGAATCTAGGAGAACAATCTATTTACTCTCTTGTCAAGGATTTGATTAGGACCCGTGTAGGTCATCTGAGTTGTCCTTTGTACCAACAATACAAGAGATAGCCATCAAGTTCCCCAAGCAAGCAAAAAAAAAAAACAAAACAAAACAAAACAAAAAAGTCTAGGTTGTCCTTGTATCTGAAAGGTTTAATATGGTTATGTAGTTAGGGCAGATAGACCAAAAGACATTTTTTGTTTTGCCAGCCAGGAGCTTCCTCTCAATGTTGTCTCATTCCCAGAATGCAGTTGTCCGCGTTTCTCTAAACTGCATCCCAGACCTCTCACTCCTGTCACTGGCCCTCTTCAGTGGCGAGACCGCCAGGCCTTGTCCTGTACTTCCTTGTAGAAGCTTCACAACAATTCTGTAGGGGAAACATTTTTATTGCATCTGTTTTATGTGAGAAAAAAGTAAAATTCAGGATATGTTACTTGCTTAAGAGTTCCCAAGTCTTTGCTCTAATCACACCTGTCTGTAAACGTCCTCTTTAATCCACAGGAACACGTGGGCACAAGTGAATCTATGTGGGCATATTTGTCCACCAAATATTTCCACATGCATGAATGTCTTAGATGTGGATACACACACACACACACGTACACATGCACGCACACACGGTGTGATTGAGACATCTGGTGATTTTAGATTTTAAAGGATATATACAGTAAAAGACACACTGCCATGAATTCTCCCTTAAAATCCTCCCCCTCACTTCCAACACACTTATCCCATTGTTTTGTTATTTTCTGCAGCAGCTCTGGAGTCCTCTTTCCTCAGTATCTTTGGCTGTGCTGTCCTGGCTGCCTTGATATCCTGATGGATTCCAAACGTTTCCCTTTCATGGTCATTTTGACTTTGGGGAAGAGATAGAAGTCACACAGTGCCGAATTCGGTGACTGAGGTGGGTGAGGACACAGTGTAGTGTTTTTATAAGCTGCCTCTCTGTTGGATGGCACACAGCAGCAGGGTTCACTGTATTTTTATCACATCTGGTAAAGACCCTCAGGAAAGAGTTCTCCAGAGCTACTGCAGAAAGTGGCAAGAACAATGGGATGAGTGCGCCCCAAACAAGGGGGAGGGTTTTGAGGGGGGTTCACGGCAATGTGTCCTTTACTGTAACGGTTTTTAAAATTTGAAAATTCACTGTCTGTTTTGATCACACTTGGTATATGTTCACTCTCTCTCTATTGAATTCTACTCAGTATAACAGGGGGTCTGATAGATAGCCCTTCTTGACCCTGTTACATGGGCAGAACTTTCCAATCCCCATGTGATTCCTTCACCTTGCCCAGCACAGCCATCCTGGGTTCCCAGACAGAGAGGGGGGCATAGGACAACATAATCCGTGCCCATTCCACCGCAAAGACAGTAAAGCTACTTCCTGTGTGGTTTATGAACAGCAGAAAGGTCAGAATGAAGAGGCCTCTGCTTAAGGCATGTGACCTGGCTAGACACACACTTCAGAGGGTGGGGTGGATGTGCTGGTTTCTTTTTTTCTTTTTGGTTGGTCGGTTGGTTGTATTTTGAGACAGGGTCTTGCAGTGTAGCTCAAGCTGGCCTTGAACTCACTGTGTAGCCCAGGCTGGCCTTGAACTCTCAGTAACCCTCCTGTCTCAGCCTCCCCAGTGGTGGGATTACAAGTGTGCGCTACCACGCCCGGCTGGACACACAGCTTCTGTGAACTGTGAGAATCAGTGCTTTCTCTGCACAGGTGTGACATCGGGGCTTCATGAAGTCACGACTGCGGCACTAGGTTCAACGTTTATGTCACTCAGCCCCCAAATATTTATTTATGAATACTGTGTGCTGAGTGTGCTGTTGGGATAAAGAGTGTGTGCAGGAAGAGCCGCCAGGCCCTGGGATGGGAGACATCAACTGCAGAGCTAACCTAGTAAGAAACCGATTTAGCATAAAAAGAACTCCAGAAAGGGAGGAGACTGGGGCAAGTGGATCCTCAGTAGGGAAAGGTCCCAGGACTAGGGAAGCCTGTGTCCGGGCACGGAAAGAAGACAAAGAGGTTGCAGCAGCCACGTGAGTAAAGGTGTTTGGAGCATTTTAAGGAGGCGACAAACGAGCGAATGAATCCACTGGTTGGGGAAGCTGTGAGCTGAGAAGGTAACAGAAGCCAGGCAGACAATGGAGAGGAGCGTGAGGCAGAGCAGGAAGCAGGGCTGGTTCCCGAGAGGCAGCACAGGGTCCCAGCAGGGCCAGCCAGAGAGAGCTGTGCTTGCTTCCAGGGAGGTTACAGAGCATTTTTGAAAAAGATCAGCGTAGTTGTGAAGAGGGTTCAAGTGCTCATCCTCACTGAAGGGCCATTGGGGCTGTCACCTCCATTGATTGGTGGCTCTGTCCCACGCCGTCGCGTCCCTGAGATGTGACTGTCCAGGGAAGTAAGATATAGGATGGAGGAGGTGAGTCCCAGAGACTTTTTGTTGGGAAATGTGTGTGGCGCAGGGCTTTGTGAGACTCTTTGAGTGTTCTGCTTTATGCTGTTGTCTGGCGTGAGCGCTGGGGTGGAAGTTATCCTATGGGGGACCGTTGTTCAAATTTGAAGCACCCCCGAGTGACACTCAAAGTTCTGTAATTGCTGTTCAGCATGTAGAATCTTCCCAAACACTGCAAACTTTTAGCAAAGCAGCACAGGACCCGCCTGGCACAAGGCAAACACAGAGGAACAGTCAGGAAGACTGTGGCGACGTAATGAACACTTTTATTTTACATCCTGCAGAAATCGCGTGCTTCTTAAGGTTCATTACAGTTGTCTCAGGACCGGGGATGCAGAGCTAATGGGGTGAAATCCCATGATCTCAGGGATGCAGAGCTGAATTAAAAATTCTGTGAATGGAGAGGTGAGAAGCATTCTCCAGGTGGCACCAAGGAAGCTGGGAGGCAGTGACCCAGTGGAGGAGTGGAAATCGGAGGTGGGTTTTAAAGGTTAATTGGGTGTTTCAGGTTTCATCCACACTGCGGGGAGGGAGGGCCCAGGCAGAGGGAGTAAGATGTACAAAGACCCTCAGGCTCGAAAGCTTGCAGTGTATTTCGGGGAGCCAGGCTTGCGACTAGGGGTCGTGGGACTGGTGTGGGGTGTCCTTCAGTAGGGAAGGTGCTTATCAGTTTTCAAGAACTAACAGGGCTCACTGTCACCCGGGGATCGCTTTGTTCATTCCACTCATCCAGCATCTGATGAATAAACCTGCCTTATGATTCCTCCGACTACAGTTTGGGAGGGAAGAGTTAACCCAAAGGGCAGTAAACCTAGCTTTTCTCTGTGGGCATAAGACTGTTAGGTTTCATTTGCTAATTGTTCTATGGTTGGGTAAGAACTGTTTCTCTTTTGCATATAAATTCTCCATCCTTTGAGCCCGGGTTCTTTGCAGAGAGGGGCGAATGTCCTTTTCTCCTGGAGTCTGGTAGTTATGTGTCCACTTTTCACTTAGGGAAGTCTCTGTGTTATTCCCACAGGGTCTCCTTTGCCCTGTGCTGACTTCTGCCACAGCTGGGTTGACTCTCACCTCCCCAGTCTGCTCCTTTATGCAGGGCTGTCACTGCTTGGCCACAGTGGCTGTCAAACACGTTTTACTTTCTGCCGAAAAAGAGCTTCGTGGTGGGAAGATAATTTATCAAACATGTCCAGCCCAGCACACAACATGTGGTGGACGCTAAGAAATGGTGATTCCTTTTCCTCTCTCTGTCAATGGAGGAAGCCATGTTTCAAAAATGTTTCACGTTTAGGTAGGCGTTTAATAAGTGCAAATGGCCAGGTTTACATTCAGCAGAAATCATAAAATGTGTAGCCCCAAATGCAAGAGGGTTTCTACCAGTCTACACCTGCAGGGTGTGGTAGCAGGTTGGGGACCCCCTAGAGGATCAGAAACAGGTAGTGTGTCTTCTAAGACTCAGACTCCATTCCCGCCTGCCACCTCGAATCTAGGGCTGTTTCATCAGCAACCTCCAGTAGTCCTGGCCAGGGTTGATTCTTCCTGTGGCTTTGAACCTGAGTCACAGACGCTGCATTCTGCTGTACCAGGAGACTCCTATCACCATCAGTTCCGATCTCTACGAGACTGGAGAGTCTTAACCGCAGGCATCATTGCCTGGATTTCTGATGACCCTTTAACAATTTATATGTAAAAAAATCATCCTTAAAATACATTAATTTTTTTAAATTCATAAACCCAATGCGCATTATTTTACTTATTTTTGTGTACTGGGAATTGAACTCAAAGCCCTCACGGTGAGCTACCCATCCTCAGTTCTCTTTTTTAAACTTTTTATTTTAAAACAAGGTCTCGCTTAGTTGCCTAGGCTGGTCTCCAACTTGAGATTCTCTTGCTTCAGCCTCCCAGAGTGCTAGAGTTACAGGCATATACTACTATGCAGGATTCTAGGGTTTATTTTAAAAATAATGATGGATTTTTCTGAGGATGTTTAAGTGATTTTGTACTAGAAATTCATAAGAAATTTATTTTGTGCCAACAAAAGCTATCAGGACTGACTCATTGAAGAGAAAGCAAGTGAATAATCTTATAATGTGCAAACTTTCCATGGGGAACCAGGATTTATTTTATGACTTTGATCTCCCTTCCCCTTTTCTCTCCATAAACTGCATACTTTCCTCAAGTTGAACCTCAGCAAAGAGAATACTTTAAACGCATTGAAATCACATAAACATTGTGCAAGCCTTGGTGCCTGGGAGGCTGGTTTCTGATGTTGAGGGCTGTGGGGGTCACAGCCAGGGACCCAACACAAGTTGCATTTGGGTCCCAGGACAGTGACAGTGGTGACGTCCTGGAAGGGTCTGCACAGTGGGGACCTGCTTGCCCACCACTTGGTCCTTTAGTGGAATCGGGAAGGGGGCACATGAACATCAGGCTGCAGGTTGATGGCTCTCACTTGGACTTCCTGCTAGCTTTCATTCAATTACCCATGAAGCAATGATCCGCACTGTCAATCAGCGCTGGCTGCTGGAATCAGCACCAGCCAGAGTGCAGCTTGGAGGAAGGGCAGAAGCCAAAGTTCAGTTCAACATGGGATGGGTTAGAGACTTTGCAGAAAAGTGTGGGAGAAACCAAAGACTCCAGCAATAGAGGTGGAGGTCGGACAGCACACAGGTGACCCCAGGGGAACTCACTCCAAGAATCTGGGAACCCTCCACCCGGGAGGGCACCACTCTACAGGACAGGAAATGCATCTGTGTATCAATTCAGACTCACGCGAGTTTCAGTTCTAAATACCCATCTGTGAAGGTCAATGGGAATTAGATACTATGCATCTAGTCCTCTCAAAACACACTGAGAGAGAGAGAGGGAGAGAGAAAGAGAGCGCTTCATTTAAATTGCTTTCCAAAAGAGGGCAAAATATTTTGTTTTTTGGGAAATTTAATGCAGTGCAAGTACACTGGTATTTGTATCTGACACAGCGAAATAAAGAAAAGCATAAGAATCATGTTGTGAAAGCGTTAGGGGACAGAGGTAAGTCTCTGGTTTGTGGTATCGTGATTTATAATGGTCAGATATCACTTCTTCAATTCCATAGAATGGAAATAAGGGGGCGTTAGGGCCAGAAGGTAGACAATAAGCCCTGGTTTGTCTGTTTCTGTTCTCATATTTCCTTTTCCTCCTCCTCTTTCCTTCTTCCCTTACGGATGACAAATGGTGACCAGAGACACTGTCTCCTCTGCCTTCTCGTCCCCAAACCAAGCACGTGTGTGTTTGGGGGCTCAATGGCAACAAAGGAGAGAAAAACTGTAAGCAAAATAAAACTTCTCTTGGCAAAAATAAAATAAGGGATGTGACCGATGGCCACTTGCGAGCTGAGTCCCCCCTGGGTTTCTACTTTCTCCCCCAGAAATAAAGGCCATTGGTGGGGAAGGAGTTAATACATAGAAGTTACTGCAGTGAGACTTGGAGGCTGTTTTATGAGTCAGTCAACAAAACCCAGTAAGCTTTGAATATTGCCATATGAAAATACCTTAGAGAGTCTTCACAGTGTTATTGACTATAACCTTTGCCTACACTGAAGAGATAGCACCCCCACCTACCCTTGTTATGGAGTTTTGTCTTTTCAAGTCAGGTGTGGTGGTATACACCTACAATTTTAGCACTCTGGGAGGCTGAGGCAGGATGACTGCAAATGTGAGACTTTTTTGAGACAGGGTCTTTCTATGTAATCCAGGCTGGCCTTGAACTCACTGCTTCAGCCTCCTTAGTGCTGGGATTACAGGAGTGAGCCACCAACTCTGATGAGGATTGCAAATTTGAACCTGTCCCAGGCAACTTAGCAATTTAGTAAGACCTTGTCTAAACAACAACAACAACAACAACAACAACAATAACAAATTAAGCCATGTGCGGGCTGCTGGGGGGACAGCCAGCTGCCAGCCTTTTCCCGTGAGTCAGTGCCATTCACAGACTGCAGGGGAAGAGAATAAGAAGTCACCAGGAAGCAAGTCGTTCCTGCAGTTCAGCACGATGCGTGGACCTCTGCGGGGAGCAGCTCTAAAGCCAGTAGTCTGATCATCTATTCAGAGGACAACAATACACAATGTAGCATCTATGGGGGAATCTCCTTCTGAAGGCGATAGCCATTGTTAATTCCCTATCATCTTGTTTTGAAGTCCCGTATCATTTTCATTGTTTTGTTGGGTTGGGTCTTATTCTGTTTTGCCTTGTTTAATTTTATTACATCAGATGGCATGAGCAACTATTTCAAAGATAACAAGATACAGTATGGTAGCCATTTTGGATTTACTCTTTTCTTGTTTTGAAGTCTTTTATTGCATTCATTGTCTTGTTTTTATTGGTTCTATTCTATTCTGTTTTGTTTGGTTTTTACCATGTCTGAAGGTATCTGCAGCTATTTTGAAGACAAGAGACTTTATGGTAACCATCGTTGATTTCCTATTGTGTCACTAACACTGGTTTGTTTTGATTGGCTTTGTTCTGTTTTATTTTGCTTGGATTTATTCTCTTTAAAATAAAAAAAATAAATAAAAATTAAAAAAGGGCCAAGGATGTAGCTGAGGTTGAAGGTCCTGGGTTCAATCCTTAGTATTGAAGACAAATTTTATTTTTTAAACCTTTGAGGTCTTATTCTCTCTTCCCAAACTCCAGTCTCAATGATTTGCCTCTTGGAACTCTTCCTGAAGAGGAACTCTGAAGGGCTAGAACTGGGGGCCCGCACTTGGCCATGAAGCAAGTGTGCTCCGTGTTAGGGTCCACATGCGCCTGAACTATGGCCCTGGCCTCGAGATGCTGTGAAGACTCCATCCTGTCCACAGCGCGCTCTGCACATGCTGTCCACACAAGCGAGAGGAGGCTGGAGCAGTGTGGGCAGCATTTGCAAAAGAAACGTTATAAACATATGGTCTGACAAATAATATTTATGCTGCTTCTTGGGTCAAGAAGCAGTCTGTGAGCTTTAAAGTCAATTTCTGGAACTTCTGGGACATGCGGGAAGTTCGCTGGTGCAATTTGAGAGGGTGGATGACGAGCAGACAGAGGAGGAGGCAGATGTACACTTGCTGCAGAGGCTCAGGACTGGGAAACTAAAGCTGAAAAGCAGCCAAACATAATCATAAAACCTTAAAAGAAAATCCATCTGAACAGCTCTGCTAGCTCTTATCAGGCTTCTGTCTAGTGTGGGACACTAAAAATCTTAAGCAAGTAGCAACCGTAATGACAGGTTGCAATAAAGATGCCTCTGCACACATGCCAAGACCTGTGCGTGTGCATGTGTGTTGCGTGTACATGTGTGTGCATGGCCATGTGTGCATGCATGCATGTGTTCATGGATGGGCAAGGCAGGGAGTTAGGCCTGATAGACACAGCAAAGCGACTAACATGAAATTCCCTCCAGTCCTAGTCCCTTGAATTCTAGACAATGGACGTACAAGGTGTGATGGATTAGAACAGAGGTTGCTGGAATTTCAAATCAGTGATGATGGCAAAAGACACCCGGCCATGAATCCCCTCAGATCTCTCCCTCTCTCCTACACACTTATCCCATCCTTATCGCCACTTTCAGCAGCAGCTCTGGAGGTCCTCTTTCTTGAGTGTCTTCAGTGGTGCTCTCTGACCAGGTAGAGGTAAGCTGAGTGTGTCCTCTTGGAGCGGCAGCCCTGGGGGCCGGGATGGACACATCAGAACAGCGAGTGCCCGGCACTGCGGGCCAGCGGGACGTGCGCAACAGCTGCAGGCAGCTGCAGCGCTGTGCGAGTCTCCTCCCTCTTCCTTCCTGGTGCCATTCCCGTGCGGAGCACAGCCTGATGCAGCCATGTTGAGATGTTCTGAGTGGAGACGTCACTTCCTTGGGGACCATGTCGCAGCTGGCCACAGCTTCTGACACCACAGAAGAGGCCAGGTGAGAGTCACACATCTTCTAGAGTGATGGGTGTGGGTAAATACAAAGTGAAACCTTTCCTAGAGCAGAAATGCTCACCTATGAGGGAGACACTCTGAAAAAGTAAGCAAAAAAAAAGAAGACTAACTAGGTAGGGCTAAGCCTGGTGTGGTGGCACATACCTGCAATCCCAGCACTCCAGGAGGCTGAGGCAGGAGGATTGCAAATTCTAGCCTAGCCTGAGAAACTTAGTAATATCCTATCTCAAAATAAAACATAAAAAAGGGCTGGGATGTAGCTCCATAGTTGGTAGTTTCCTGGGCAAGTATGGTCTGAGTAGGAATCATTAATCTCAGGCCTTTGGGTACTTTTCAAGTCAATTTCTGGCAGGATGGATGGCGCTGTCATGGGAAAGTGGTCCTGTCCAGTGCTCAGGGCTGAGGTGACCTATGGGGTCCTCTCCCCGCTTCTCTTCACCAAGGCAGCCGGGGAGGACAGCCTTCTAGGAGCTCCCAGCCCTGAGCCTGCAGCACAAGCTTTGCTTTCTGGCTCAGTCTGTCCCTGTAGCTATTTACAAACTCACGCACCAGGGACACTCACGGTGGCGTCCCCGGTGCCTCGATGTGCCTCACTGCCTATTATGAGTAAACAGGAGATCCTCAGATAGCTGTTAAATCGCCAAGGAAGACGGCTGCTTAAACAGCAAGCTGTAGTACAAGACAGAACCCAGAACTGCTCTGGCGCACTATGAC